>JAPQNM010000040.1:9880119-9890119 GCA_029783475.1 Metacarcinus magister
ACGGGGTTGAGGCGGGGCAGGGTGAGAGGGAGTGAAGGTTCGTAGAGAAAGAATGAGAAGGACGGAGGTGAGGTATAGGAGAGGGGAGAGTCCAGGAAAGGGAGGGAAAGGTGAGGCAGTTTGGTGTAAAAGTTTAAAGGTTAAAGAAAAAGCACTTGCCTCATACCTTTCATTTTTATTTTCTTTCTTATTATTAAGACGCGAAGAAATAGTTATGGTAGGAGTGGGAGTAGTTGAAGAAGGAGGAAAAGAAGGAGGAGGAGGTGGAGGAGGAGGAAAGGTTAGTTGATGGAGAGAGAAAAGACGGAATCAAAAGCACCACATATTTTCAGAGATACTCGTTGGCTTTGTCGGGAATAATTCTTGAAGCATCATCATCATCAGCATCAGCAGCGGTGGTGGTGGTGGTAGGGGTAACAGTGGTGTAAATGAGTCAGTTGGAGTGACTATAGCGGCGCGCGTGGTGGTGGCAGTGGTGGTGATAGCGTCTGAGTGTGGTTGGTGTGGAAGGTAATGGTGGGTGGCGGTGGTGATGGCGGTCAGAGTGCATGAATCCGTCTGAGTGAGTGTAACCAGTTGGCGGTGATGGTGGAGGAGGCAGCGGAGTCGACCTGAGGGTGAGTAGTGGTGGAGGTGGTGGCGATGGGGATGGCGTCATTAAGGATGATTATGGCACTTGAGGAGCGAGGAGAGAGAGAGAGAGAGAGAGAGAGAGAGAGAGAGAGAGAGAGAGAGAGAGAGAGAGAGAGAGAGAGAGAGAGAGAGAGAGAGTGAGAGAGAGTGAGAGAGAATTACATAGTTTTACCACACCGATCTCAAGGTCCAAATTAGATGGTCTATACTTAATGTAGGGTAAACATTAATAATAAAAAATATAAAGCATAAGTGGACGCAGGTAAACAGCGGGTCATATACAGCCTTATCAGAAACTATGTATTAAGAAATGATGATCAAGTTTGTATTAAAGAAAAATATTTAGTTGCATTGCAGAACGGAAGGTGAAAGTTTATTTTATCAATGATGTTATTAGTAAATGGCAGAGCAGTTGAGTTTGAATCTGTCTACATCTTAGTTTTATTTCGTTACTCTTCGTTTGTGTGAAAGTCATCAATTGAAAACTGTTGATTTGCGCCAACATTCTTAAACCTTATAAGTATTCTAAATCAATATTATTTTGCCCCCTCGTAGGCGGCGTTCCTCGAGGTAGAACATTTTGTATTGCGCAAGGGAAGAGGGATGACTAAAGAGAGAAGGGGGAAAGAGTGCGAGTTAAGACGAAGTGAAAACGAAGGAAAGGTTAAGTGAGGCCAACCTACTCAAGAGGGATACTATACTTAGCTCTTCCAAGAACTGCCCAACGAACCCTCAACGTAGCTTCCATCCCACCCTTCCCCTCCCCTTCCTCCCCTTCCCTTACCTCCCCTTCCCTTCCCTCACCTCCTCTCCCCTTCCCATCCCTCCCCTCTCCTTACCTCGACCTCGGATAAGATGGGGAAGAGAACAAGAACTGGGGATTGTAGGGGAAGAAAAGAGAAGAGGAGGAGGAGGAGGAAGATGCAGGCAGCTTTCAGATACATTAAAGTTAGACTCTCTGACGCTGGTATCCTCGACAGCTGGCTCTTGCGCCCAGCTGCTTCCCGCCTCCTGCCACAGCCGCTTCTTGATAAACTGCAACATAACCCTCAGACGCTTATGAAGGAGTTCCAGATTGTGTATGACCAGATTACCCCATGAGACCAATCCCCTCCACCCCTTTCCTTTCCCTCCTTCCCTCCCTTACTTTTTTCTCTCCATCCATCCCTCCCTTACTTTTTTCTCTCCATCCATCTCTCCCTCCCTCCTGTTTCTCCCTCCTACGTAATGCTACTTTTTTTTACGTTTGATCTATTTTTGTTCTGTTTTTGTTTGTAAGTCCTCTTCGCCAGTGTTCTGTTGTATGTTTTTATTTTGTTCTTCATTGTTTGTCTATTTTGAGATAAGAAAAGTTAGTTGTTTTTTTTCTTGTTCCTTTCTGTTTTTCTTTTGTTTTTCTCTCTCTTTTGGTTTGTTTATAGTTTGTTGTTTTTTTCTTTTTTTTGTTTCGTGTTTTTTCGTTGTTTTTGTTTTTGTTTTTAATCACTTGGACACACTCAGTTGTTATTTATTTTTCTTTTCTTTTTTTTTCTTACGTTGTTATTTGGGTGTTTGAATTCTATTTTTAAGAAGGAAAATACAATGGGAAAAAAAAGAAGAAGAAAAAAGCGATCATGTTTAACGAACGGAACCGGTTAAGAACTGAAGGCTCGTTAACCTCATGAAACAATGAACTGAAAAAAATGTTTTATCAATATTTACCGACCAAAATGATGAGGCTTTTCATTTTTTTTTCTTTTTTCTTTTTTTCTTGCTCGGAATTGCTCCCCAAAAAAAAGTGTCGCGTTATATCCTGTGACAAATAGTGATTACTGTCATGCCACACTTTTTTTCCGTGACGAAGATCATAGTTATGCTGCACTTTTATGTTACTGCGATGGTCTTTGTAACGCCTGAAGTACTGCGTGTGTGTGTGTGTGTTTTTTTTCTTTCCTGTTATTGCTCAAGTGCGTGATAAGCTAAGTACAAGGCAGCATTAAATAAATTAGTAGGAGGAGTAGTAGCAGC
The DNA here is from genome assembly GCA_029783475.1 of Metacarcinus magister. NCBI lineage: Eukaryota > Metazoa > Arthropoda > Malacostraca > Decapoda > Cancridae > Metacarcinus > Metacarcinus magister. The sequence continues at coordinate 9,882,760 of JAPQNM010000040.1, forward strand.
AATGATAGTAGTTGTTGTTGTTGTTGTTGTAGTAGTAGTAAGGGTGGTAGTAGTAGTAGTAATAGATAGTAGTAGTAGTAGTAGTAGTAGTAGTAGTAGTAGTAGTAGTAGTAGTAGTAGTAGTAATAGTAACAATAGTCGTAGCGGTAGTGGGGTGGTTCATTCATATTTCCAATTAGATTACATTTCATTAAATTAATTCACATCAAAAATCATGTAAAACTATGTTAATTCCATTAATTAATGCAGTACGAGTCTAATACCAGTTTTTTCCAGCTTCTTTCAGCTTGAGGGATGGGGTGGGTGGGAAGATGCCTTTTATCGCCATAGCCTTTGTCTTCACTCGACTTAGTTTGTTTCGAGTAATGCATTGGAGCAGTCTAGGAACTACCTGAATGCCTGTTGATATTTACAAACCATTGTTAATCCTCCTTCTCCTCCTCCTCCTCCTTCGCCTATTTCTCCTCTTCCTCCTCCTACGCCTCCACGCTTCCACCTCCTCCCACGTGTACCGTTACGAAATTCTCTCTCTCTCTCTCTCTCTCTCTCTCTCTCTCTCTCTCTCTCTCTCTCTCTCTCTCTCTCTCTCTCTCTCTCTGTGTGGTAAGAATAGATAAGCTATGTTCGACCGAGTGTTGTCGACAGCACTGTGTAGTAAATGTAAATCAAAGAACCACTTATGGCAACGGTTACCCTTCCTCTGAACGTGTGTGTGTGTGTGTGTGTGTGTGTGTGTGTGTGTGTGTGTGTGTGTGTGTGTGTGTGTGTGTGTGTGTGTGTGTGTGTGTGTGTGTGTGTGTGTGTGTGTGTGTGTGTCTGGAGGGAAAGGGAGGTGGTGAGCGTTGCTTGATAAAAAAAAAATGATCACTTAAGTTCGATTTCCCATAAAAATGCTGTTTTAAGAGACGTGTTCCTTAATATTTGATGACTTGTAAGACGTGTACCTTTTACTTTCTCACGGTGACGAGGGATGGAAAGTCACGTGTTACTTGCAATACGTGAAACTAAACAAAAGAGAGAAAAAGAAAAAAGGGAAGAAATCATAAAAAATCACTTAGTTATTTTTCATTCCACCTTGACTTTTCTTGCCTTTTTTTTTATTATTTCCACGTCTCTCATTCCACACTTCATAAAAAGGAATCACCATGAAAGAACTTTTGTACCTCTTAGGAAGTTTCAGTAAACCCAGATGTTTCGTACAGCCTCAAGCACTTTCTTTTTATCTATTTTTTTTTCCACTTAGGTACTTACTTGCTCTGCGCAGGTGTCTCATCCACCTGTTACGTGTGTCAGGCAGGGTGTTGCAGGTGTTAAAGAATATGTATAAATAACAAAATCATGACCCAATGATTACATGTCACATCATTATCTACAGTAATTTCAATCAACATTTTTTTCTCTCATTTTCTGCGTATATATTTCCTGCATCCATACTCACTGTGATACATAATTTTCACATTTTAATTAATTTTCTGCCATTACACTTCTTAAAACTAGCTATTAATTTACCTGTATTGTAAATAGAGAATGGCGTGTCATATATCACTGAGGTGTTGATGTTGTTTTGTTTTTCCCTGTCCAATGTCAAGTGTTGATCAATAGTTTTATATCCGCGTGCACTCGATCGACTTTGAAACCTCGACATCATACGTATATTGAAGCATTCCATATTTTCTGTCGTTAGAATATTCACGACCATATTGCATTGTGTTCCTTTGACCTTCTCACTTGGGTTACTGGTTCGTGATATTGCAGGAGCGAACGTGTGTGTGTGTGTGTGTGTAGTGCAGCTGTACATACATACAGACGCATTTCTTTTATCCCCTGTCATCGTTCAAACGTGCTGTGGCTTATTTATAAACGTGGGTGCTTTGAGATGAATTGATTTGCTTTGTTTTATCAACTAGTTAGGTTCTCCTTTTCATAGGTGAAGCTCGTCTCTCTACTGGTGTTTAAATGGTAGTGTTGATTACTGACGAGATGAAATGATAAAATTCAAGCATGATGACTCGATTAATGGCTTTTCATCAACTAAAACGAAAGAAAAAGAGAGAGAGAGAGAGTGTGTGTGTGTGTGTGTGTGTGTTTTCGTGATATTCTCCACTCAGTTCGCCGGGTCCAGGATTGGGTTCAGAGGCAGTGGAGGCAGAGGAGGGTTCATGATTATGATCCGCGTCTTACGGAGGTGAACATTACGCTCTGCCTCGCTCACCCCAAGGTCATATAGCGGCTCTATTTTTGTCTCTTTATTGCAGTCAGCAGCGGGGACTTGCCTTCATTTTGGGACGATATATTTCAAGCCAGCAGAAACACTCCTCTCATCCACCCAATCCGAGCTCTCTTTCTCCCCCTGTACGCAGACAATACTCCCCTCTAGCCTGACCCCCTTCAACATAACTGTGTGGGTGGCTGAGGGGAAGAATGTGGCGTATTGGTCCTGGGTACGAGAGTTGCAACTTATTTCCAACTGAGGTCAATAACACTAAGATAATCTACTTATCAAGACGTTATGGACTCAGAGAAATAGGGATTCTTTTTTTTGGGTGTGTTTTTTGTTTACGTTCAATTGATAGCTATATATGGATAGATTAAAGGTTTTTTCTTAAGAAGGATGTTGTGGGATGAGCTGGTTGGAGCCTGGTATGTGGTGTGATTAGCTGGCATTAGGTAGGTATAGAGGGAGGATGGTATTTCAAGGATCTGGCTATGTAGTGTGTAGAGAGGAGGAAGGAAGGAAGGAAGGACTGGTAGGGATGTAGGGGGCAAAGTATGACAAGGAGGGTGAACGTAAGTAGAGGTAGCGGTTTGTGTGTATGGATCTTTTTTTTTGTGTGTGTGTGTGTGTGTGTGTGTGTGTGCGTCAAGTAATAACCAACATACACCCTGTGCTTGAGTATCTCGCTTCCTTTCATACCATTCAGGAGACCTATACATACAGGCGCCGCACTCGTCCACTCACACGCCCCACCCTCACTGTCCCTTCCCCTCGAAATTGTATTGGTAAGTTTAGGGAGATCACCGGTGCGTGTGAAGCCCCCGCCCAGCTCCAATATGAGTTGTCAATAAAGTTCTCTGCCGTGATGTCGCACTGACCCGCGGCGACACAACACACACGCACACAAAACCTCACTTCTGTTCATCCGAATGCGAAAATATATGGCATTTCATTCGTACTGGAGCAAGAAATAACAGAATGCCGCAAATATTCGTGACATCAAAAGGGTGAAAAGAGGGTAAAATGTGACCGATTCTTCTCCCCTCAAAATGTAACATATAAATAAAAAGCAACAACAGTAATAATAAAAAGAAAAAATATTGTATGTGTTTGTGCTTGTTTTAGGGGAACGAAATGAGTGCAAAGTTGTAAATTACCTGAATGAATAAGGGGACAGGAAGGAAAGTCATCAACATTTCAAATAGTTTTGCAAATATAAAAAAAAAGATAAATCAGGCCAGTAAATGACATGCACACAAAGAGAGAGAGAGAGAGAGAGAGAGAGAGAGAGAGAGAGAGAGAGAGAGAGAGAGAGAGAGAGAGAGAGAGAGAGAGTAGAGAGAGAGAGAGAGAGAGAGAGAGAGAGAGAGAGAGAGAGAGGAGAGAGAGAGAGATAAATAATAATAATAATAATAATAATAATAAACATGACAAATTATAATTCATCATTGACCCTAAAAAATAACACCAAATTTCAAAACTTGCTTTGCTTACCTTTAGTCTACAATAAAATTCCATACAGGTAGACAAGTCAATTTGAGAGAGAGAGAAAAATAAATAAATGAATAATAGGAAACTACCTCTCTCTATATATATAAGCAAATAAAGGGGAGTGAATTTAGACCAGATGGAGGAAGGAGACAGTCTGGTATAGTGGTGAGAGGTGTGGAAGTAAAAACTCGCGGGAACCTCAACCAGACGAGACTCACGGGAGGGAACGGAAGGCAGCCACCCAAGCGACCTGAGGCACTGATAAAACCTCCAAGTGGAATAGGAGAGCTAATGGAAATCCTCCGGTGAATCTAGGCGAGTATGTGGTGCGTGCGGAATTCAGCGTGGGCTCCCCGCTTATTTTCCCCGCGAGTGGAGTGTGGCTTCTCTATCTGGAGGTCCGTTTAGGGTTTGATAAGAGATCATCGCCCCGTTAAAGCCGGAGATTTCTGCCAAAATAAGTGTGCATTGATTCGCTGAGAAGACCGTGAATAAACTCCATCGCTCCCGCACTAATAATCTGTCCTCGCATATTCCACGAGAGGAAACCCAATCAGTCCGTAATGCCGCAGGAAACTTATGATGAACCTGCTTCCATGTATGCGTCCGTTCCAGCTTTTTTCCCTTTTCCTCAAAGGCTTTGGTGTTCCTGCTGCTGCTGCTGCTTACGTCTCGAGTTTTCCTTTTCCTTTTCGTAGAGTTAATAATCATACGTTTTTCTTCGTTCCTTTTACTGAATGAAACATGTAGTCAGTCATTCACAACAGTATATCCAAAATCTTTCCCGGATCAGGACGCGGCAGTAACATCATCGGTCACCGCAGGTCGCCACCACCAATCACCAATGACTCACAGAGAGGCTGTCCTGCACCAAGTTTAGCAATCAGGGTGATGGGTGGCCTCGGTGCTGGGGTACTTGGGTGCTGGGGTGCTGGGGGGAAGGAAAGGCTGGGGATGAGATTATAGGAGAGGAAGCAAACTGAGTAACACGCTACTGGGGTCACAGAACATAGGGAGAGGATTGGATAGAGGGTAGGGATGGGGCTGGAAGGGGAAGATAGCTGATTTGGGGGAGTGGAGGATGGTAGGGGAGGAGGGAGTAGGGTTTGAGTCAAGAGGTGAGGCTGGGTGAGGGTCTGGGAAGGGACAGGGAGAGGAAGGTGAGAGGAATGGACGCATCTATTGCTACACGAACCTCTATACCGGTTGTAGCTCGATGTTGATTGTTATAATATGTTTGTGTTTAGTATTGATTTTGTGAGACGAAGCGACGCGTTATTCTCGATTCTCTTATTGATTTGTATTGCTATTTTTTTTATTTCTAAGCTGGATATTGCGAGCTTGATGTATTTTCAAACCTTCTTATCAACGGGTTTCAAATAGAAGCAAGGAAAAGAAAACAAGGACAAGGAGGAGGATGAGGACAAGACAGGGATGTTTTTTTATTAGGGTGTGAGGAAGAGAAAGAAGATTAAGATTAAGAAGAAAAAAATAAATATATATATGTATAGCACAAGAAACTAAGGAGATGAAATAGTAGAAGTATAGCCGAGTTAATCCTCTGTCGTTACACTTCTCTCACAGATTACTTGGATAACACCAGCGAGGGTTTGTAGTCCTACCTGCCCCTCCCTCCCCACTCCCCCGCCCGACCCGACCCGACCTCGATGCCCTCTTATACATGCACGTTATTAATTTGATGATTACCTGAGGGGAAAATGTAGTAACAACTCTGCACTAATTATGATTTACTTCGTCATAAACCTTGCGCAAATGTTAAACAAATAAAACGATACTGCATGAGGCAATAACAGAGAGAGAGAGAGAGAGAGAGAGAGAGAGAGAGAGAGAGAGAGAGAGAGAGAGAGAGAGAGAGAGAGAGAGAGAGAGAGAGAGAGATTGGTTTCCCTACTCGTGTGTAATCCTACTCCTGCAGAGACTCTCACCGCCCCATCAGTTCATTGTACTTCAATCAGCCTTGACGCCCAGTTTGCTCACGTAAATTTATGTTTGAAAAGAGAGACAAGTGCATATACTTGACCTCTCTTCTTCTTTTTTTTTTGTCAATATGTTCACGTAAAGTCATGATTGAAAGAACATAATGGGATATTTACTTTTTACTAAACAATTTGGGTGAAAGAGTGACGCGACGCAGGACGGTATAAAAGGGGATGTAACTTTCACCTGTTGCGTACCTGTCTTAATTTAAAGCCAATGTGGTGAACTAGACAGACGGAAGAAAAACAGATTGAGACACTGTAATTCTTCCTTCATTACTGCCTTTTTTTTTAGTTCTATTCATATGTGGCCTCTGGAGTGAATGTGTGGCCTCTTCTCATCCCTTCAAGACCTTCCACGACGCTCCTCTGTGCTGTAGAACTATGCTGCAACAGTACTTTCCTTAATGGTTTCGATACTGAGAAGGGGAGAGCCATAAGGGGTTGACAGTGTGGGGGACGGGGACGGGGGCGGGGCAGGGACGGGGCAGCTGTGAGTTGTGGAGAAGCAGCTGCTGAGGTACGCAGGAACAAGGAGCAAACTGTTAAGCCAGCAACTTGTACCTGTAGCCAACTTCGCTTGTGGATCAACTTGTGGATGCATGTCGAGCGCGTCTGTCCTCCTCCTTCGCCTTCTCCTTCTCCTCTTCCTCTTCCTCTTCCTCATACTGCTCCCAATCCACTTTCTTCTTTCTCCTCCTTCTCCTCCTCTTCCTCTTCCTCTTCTTCATACTGCTCCAAATCCACTTCTTCTTTCTCCTCCTTCTCCTCCTCTTCCTCTTCCTCTTCCTCATACTGCTCCCAATCCACTTCTTCTTTCTCCTCCTTCTCCTCCTCTTCCTCTTCATCTTCCTCTCCCTCTGTGGTAGTTACCTAAAAAGTTTCCTCGAAAAGTTGACTTACTACCAGCCTCACTACCTTCCTTTATCTCCTGTCATGTACCCCCTCCACACACCCTACACACACCCTCTCCTCCTCCTCCTCCTCCTCCTCCTCCTCCTCCTCCTCCTCCTCCTCCTCCTCCTCCTCCTCCTCTTTCTCTCTTTTTCTTTCTCCCTCAGGCTAGATTTTTTCCCTCAGTGCTGGTTGGGGTGAGCACTCTACCATGCAAAGAATTCTGAATGTACTGAATGCAACGATGATCAGGAAGAGTAAATAGAAAAGAAACGAGGGAGGCGTTACTTACTATACCTACTCTCTCTCTCTCTCTCTCTCTCTCTCTCTCTCTCTCTCTCTCTCTCTCTCTCTCTCTCTCTCTCTCTCTCTCTCTCTCTCTCTCTCTCTCTCTCTCTCTCTCTCTCTCTCTCTCTCTCGCTCTCTCTCTCCAAAACGTAAGGACGCAACAAATTAGTTCATATTAGTAAGTTTCCTCCATCATCCCAGCATCCCACCCACCACCACCACCCCGCCACGCCCACCCAGCCCCGTCCCCGCCCCACCCCGCCCCGTCCCGCCCCACACCCACCCCGCCCCGCATGATGAAGAGGTCGACTGGTGTTCTCAAGCTCAATACTGCCGCCATAACCAGTCGAATGAGGTCATTTAGGCGGTCGTTAAGGCCAGCCGGGGAGGATGTTAGTGCATGTATAGCGTCTCGCGTCATTGCAGGTCATTGACGGGCGACTATCAACTGTTTTCGTAGTAAGTGTGTATGTGT
>JAPQNM010000040.1:9892619-9915119 GCA_029783475.1 Metacarcinus magister
CCAGATGAATAATGAGATGAATATTGAGATGGATGGAGACAACAGACCCAACACGCAGCACATCATTCAGACCATCAAGAAAACATGACCTTATACATCTTCCCCTTCCAACAGGTGAGGTCATGATCCTAGAGGAGGAGGAGGAAGGGAACCAGTGTACTTAAAGACGATTATCAAGGCGGAAGGAATAATCAAGACCACCTTCGCTACTACCTCCACAAACATCATTAATTGTTGATGAAGACGCCAAGGAGACTTTTTAGGTAAGTTCTTGTTAATTCGTATAAAAAGAAAACGGAACAGAGGAAGGGAAAGAAAACGTGTGATAGGAGAAAAGACATGTATCGAGAGGGTGATAAGGAGCTTACGAAACTGAAAAACACGTAGGGTATATTATGTAGAACGAGGCATTAGCGTGCTAGTTAGTAATCAGAGAAGAGAGGGGGATGAATATCAGATGCAAAGTAACAGGAAGAAAAGTTTAGATTATTAGATTACCTTCAGACGACGAACATGTTTCAAGTCTTTTAAACTGAAGAAGAAAAAAACGTTGATAGTGTAACAGGAAGGAACGTGACACGAAAATAAGATAGAGGAAAACAGAAGACTAACGCTTGAGAATAATAGAAGACAGAATAAATGGAACAGTTGATAACGAATAATAATGAGGATATAAAATAAACTATAAAAAATAAAATAAATGATAGAAGGAGGAGGACAAGGGGAATGTCAAGATGGAAAGAGGGAATAGTGAAAGTAATAATTAGGGAAACAAATAATAATGTGATGAATAGTGTGAGAGGATACGAAGAGAGAGGGAGGGAAGAAAAAGAGGAAGCAGATGGTCATGAATACAGATGACACAAAGGAAACAAATCATTCGTTACGGAGGAAAGAAAGAAAAAAACAGAAATGGAGAGAAGGGATGAAGTGCACGAGACAGATGGAAGATGAAGAAGCAGAAGGGAACAGTAAACAGACAGACAAACAGACAGACAGACAGACAGACAGACAAGTAGTACTGTCACACATACAGTACAAAAGTTATTTAATTTCCTTCATTAATGGATATGAAAAAAAAAGTTAGTAAAAGCAAGATTTACAAACAGAAATGAGGTCCATCGACTATCTCTATCCTCCTCCTCCTCCTCCTCCTCCTCCTCCTCCTCCTCCTCCTCCTCCTCCTCCTCCTCCTCCTCCTCCTCCTCCTCCTCATATTTATTTTTATCATTAATATTTATTTTTATCATTAATATTTATTTTTTATCATCATTACTTATTTTTATCATTATTATTTATTTTTATCATTAATATTTATTTTTATCATTAATATTTATTTTTATCATTAATATTTAATTTTATCATTAATATTTATTTTTATCTTTAATATTTATTTTTATCATTAATATTTATTTTTATCATCAATATTTATTTTTCTCATCAATATTTATTTTTCTCATCAATATTTATTTTTATCATCAATATTTATTTTTATTCTCATTATTTATTTTTATCATCATTATTTATTTTTATCATCATTATTTATTTTTATCATCATTATTTATTTTTATCATCAATATTTATTTTTATCATCAATATTTATTTTTATCATTAATATTTATTTTTATCATTAATATTTATTTTTATCATTAATATTTATTTATATCATTAATATTTATTTTTATCATTATTATTTATTTTTATCATTATTATTTATTTTTATCATTAATATTTATTTTTATCATTAATATTTATTTTTATCATTAATATTTATTTTATATCATCATTATTTATTTATCATTATTATTTATTTTTATCATTAATATTTATTTTTATCATTAATATTTATTTTTATCATTAATATTTATTTTTCTCATCAATATTTATTTTTCTCTTCAATATTTATTTTTATCATCATTATTTATTTTTATCATTAATATTTATTTTTATCATTAATATTTATTTTTCTCATCAATATTTATTTTTATCATCAATATTTATTTTTATCATCATTATTTATTTTTATCATTAATATTTATTTTTATCATTAATATTTATTTTTATCATTAATATTTATTTTTATCATTAATATTTATTTTTATCATTAATATTTATTTTTATCATCAATATTTATTTTGTATCATCAATATTTATTTTTATCATCATTATTTATTTTTATCATTAATATATATATTTATCATTAATATTTATTTTTATCATTAATATATATTTTTATCATTAATATATATTTTTATCATTAATATTTATTTTTATCATTAATATATATTTTTATCATTAATATTTATTTTTATCATTAATATATATTTTTATCATTAATATTTATTTTTATCATTAATATTTATTTTTTATCATTAATATATATTTTTATCATTAATATATATTTTTATCATTAATATATATTTTTATCATTAATATTTATTTTTATCATTAATATTTATTTTTATCATTAATATTTATTTTTATCATTAATATATATTTTTATCATTAATATATATTTTTATCATTAATATTTATTTTTATCATTAATATATATTTTTATCATTGATATATATTTTTATCATTAATATTTTTTTTTATCATTAATATATATTTTTATCATTAATATATATTTTTTATCATTAATATTTATTTTTATCATTAATATTTATTTTTTATCATTAATATATATTTTTATCATTAATATATATTTTTATCATTAATATATATTTTTATCATTAATATTTATTTTTATCATTAATATATATTTTTATCATTAATATATATTTTTATGATTAATATTTATTTTTTATCATTATTATTTATTTTTATCATTAATATTTATTTTTATCATTAATATTTATTTTTATCATTAATATATATTTTTATCATTAATATATATTTTTATCATTGATATATATTTTTATCATTAATATTTATTTTCATCATTATTATTTATTTTTATCATTAATATTTATTTTTATCATTAATATTTATTTTTATCATTAATATATATATTTTTATCATTAATATATATTTTTATCATTAATATATATTTTTATCACTAATATTTATTTTTATCATTAATATATATTTTTATCATTAATATTTATTTTTATCATTAATATTTATTTTTTATCATTAATATATATTTTTATCATTAATATATATTTTTATCATTAATATTTATTTTTATCATCATTATTTATTTTTATCATTATTGTTTATTTTTATCATTATTATTTATTTTTATCATTATTATTAATTTTATCATTATTATTTATTTTATCATTATTATTTATTTTTATCATTAATATTTATTTTTATCATTAATATTTATTTTTTATCATTTTTATTTATTTTTATCATTATTATTTATTTTTATCATTAATATTTATTTTTATCATTAATATTTATTTTTATCATTATTATTTATTTTTATCATTAATATTTATTTTTATCATTAATATTTATTTTTATCATTAATATTTATTTTTATCATTATTATTTATTTTTTATCATTAATATTTATTTTTATCATTAATATTTATTTTTATCATTAATATTTATTTTTTATCATCATTATTTATTTTTATCATTATTGTTTATTTTTATCATTAATATTTATTTTTATCATTAATATTTATTTTTATCATTAATATTTATTTTTATCATTAATATTTATTTTTATCATTAATATTTATTTTTATCATTAATATTTATTTTTATCATTATTATTTATTTTTATCATTAATATTTATTTTTATCATTAATATTTATTATTATCATTAATATTTATTTTTATCATTAATATTTATTTTTATCATTAATATTTATTTTTATCATTAATATTTATTTTTATCATTAATATTTATTTTTTATCATTAATATTTATTTTTATCATTAATAATTATTTTTATCATTAATATTTATTTTTATCATTAATATTTATTTTTATCATTAATATTTATTTTTATCATTAATATTTATTTTTATCATCAATATTTATTTTTATCATCAATATTTATTTTTATCATCAATATTTATTGTTATCATCAATATTTATTTTTATCATTAATATTTATTTTTATCATTAATATTTATTTTTATCATCAATATTTATTTTTATCATTAATATTTATTTTTATCATCAATATTTATTTTTATCATCATTATTTATTTTTATCATCATTATTTATTTTTATCATCATTATTTATTTTTATCATCATTATTTATTTTTATCATCATTATTTATTTTTATCATCATTATTTATTTTTATCATTATTATTTATCCTTCACTCTAGACTAGATAGTGTACTCACAAACAGCCTCGTAAGGGCCAGCAGGCCTGTTGCTGTTTGTTCTTCCTATGTGTTCCTATGTGTTCCTCCTCCTCCTCCTCCTCCTCGTGCCCTTTACGTACACGACCTAACAACAAGGAGAGAAAAAATGAGAGGAAAGTAACTTACCTCAACAATTTTCCTCGCGCTTCTGGAGGCGAAAGAAGCCAATGGAGGAAATTAAACCAAATTAATCAAGTTGCGCGAGTTTCTTTCTTTTATTTCCAACTAGGACAACGCGTAAGTAATTGTAAGAAGCGAAGATGTTAACGTGGGGGAGAGAGAGAGAGAGAGAGAGAGAGAGAGAGAGAGAGAGAGAGAGAGAGAGAGAGAGAGAGAGAGAGAGAGAGAGAGAGAGAGAGAGAGAGAGAGAGAGAGAGAGAGAATTAGTTTTCTGTGGCATCTCCCAAAGCGTGTTGTGAAATCATTAGCAGCAGATTGAGATGATTAGGAAGTGATTAACAGGTGCATGAAAGAAATACAGAGAAAATTGCATTAACTCAGGTGGTTAAACTTCTTAAAAGAGTTGATCAAAGAGACTTCAAAACCAACTTCATGTCGTCCACTAACTACGATTTATTTTTGTTCTGTTTTGTTAGTTAGAAATAATATTATACGTGTGATACATGTTTAAGGAGCACTGTAGTAGTAATAATAATAATAATAATGATAATGATAATAATAATAATAATAATAATAATAATGATAATAACAACAACAGTGATAATAATATTTCATTTCGCCCTGACGTGACATGTGACTTTTTTTGTGACGATTCTACGACTGAAACAAAGAACAGAGCATCTAGATTAAATTAAAACATATATACAGGATCGCAAACAAGCATTCCCGTGTCTTTGTTAGTATTGGTGTGGCTGCTGCGCCTCCACAAAGGGAATACCACAAAACTATGAATAGAAAGGCGGTAGTTTTATACGATACAAAGAAATTAATCCTACCACTTGAGGAATAAGGAGAAAATTAATTAAAGAAAAGTTTAGAGCAGTACATGAAGAGGGTTGAGTGTTTTCGAAAGGAAGGAAATGTCAAACGTTAAGTAGCAGGAAACCGGAGAAAAACGTTTGGTGGGGTACAGAGAAATTAATTGAATGTGTAAAGGAATAAAGAGAAAATACATACAATAGGAAGGTATTAAAAAAAAACGCGGTCAACTGAACACAAAAGAAAGGAAGGAGGGAAGAATGGAAGAACCCAAACACGTCTTATTCTCCTTACTATTTTATTTCCTCTTCTCCACGTATTCCCTCTCGCAACTCCTCTTCTTTTCCCCTCCCTTCCCTTACTCTCCCTCTCCCTCTGCCTCTCCTTCGCTATCTTTGTTACAGCCCTCAACAGACGCCTCCTGTTGATGTGCTGTCCATCACACGTGTTCCTCCACCTTGGCCAGTTAGTGTTCAGACAGGATTTACCACCCTCTCCCCCCCCAAAAAAAGAGTTATTTAGGAACCGGTACACCCTCACACGTATATACAATACATTCACTAAAAAAATATATATATCACGAGTATAGAACATGAACCGCCATCCCCCTTCCCTCCACCCACCCTCCCACACACACACAAAAAAAAATTAAAAAAACTATAAAAAGCAGTAATGATATGTTTCAGGAGAGTCATACCAGCATAAAAAGCGTGAGTTTAAGCGTGATGAAGGGCAGCAGCAGCGATAACATTGTCACTGTGCTGGGGGAGGTGAAACAAAGTGACTGCTGCTTCATCTCCCGGGCGTACACTGGACTAATAGGTTATTTTGTGTACTAATGAGGGAGTCCATGTTGCAGGGTGTTGATAAAAGTACTCCATCATGCTAGGGTACTGTGGGTGGTTATGATGATGATGATGATGATAGTGTCACCCGGAGAAATGTTTGCGTATATATATAGTTTAGAAAAAGTAAATAAATAAACTCAACGTAATATGACAGGCGTAAATATTTGACTTGAAAATGTGATCCCGTTACATATACGCATCACCACCACCACCACCACCACCACCACCACCACCACCACCACCACCACCACCACCACCATCAACATTAAGAATAACAACAGCAACACTCATACGTGCGCCAAAAAAATTAAAAAATAAAAAAAAAAATGTAGCGATAAAACCAACTCATAAAATTAAGTTCCCCTCTGTTTTATTAAGGCCATAAATCCGTTAATACCCACATGCAACACATAGGAAGGAAGGCACGGCGCGAAACACTGGTGCGGGATGCCTTCCTTCCTTCCTTCCTTCCTTCCTTCCTTCCTTCCTTCCTTCCTTCCTTCCTTCCTTCCTCTCCTTCCTTCCTTCCTTCCTTCCTTCCTTCCTTCCTCCCTCCCTCCCTCCCTCCCTCCCTCCCTCCCTCCCTCCCTTCCTTTCTTCCTCCCTTCCTCCCTTCCTTCCTTCCTTCCTTCCTTCCTTCCTTCCTTCCTTCCTTCCTTCCTTCCTTCCTTCCTTCCTTCAACACTGTTTTGCATTGAAATCGTTTGTATCTGTGCATGTATGTGTCTGTGTGTACGCTGGAACACACACACACACACACACACACACACACACACACACACACACACACACACACACCACACACACACACACACACACACACACACACACACACCACACACACACACACACACACACACACACACACACACACACACACACACACACACCACACACACACACACACACACACACACACACACACACACACACACACACACACACACACACACACACACACACACACACACACACACACACACACACACACCACACACACACACACACACACACACACACACACACACCACACACACACACACACACACACACACACACACACACACACACACACACACACACACACACACACACACACACACACACACACACACCACACACACACACACACACACACACACACACACACACACACACACACACACACACACACACACACACACACACACACACACACACACACACACACACACACACACACACACACCACACACACACACACACACACCACACACACACACACACACACACACACACACACACACACACACACCACACACACACACACACACACACACACACACACACACACACACACACACACACACACACACACACACACACACACCACACACACACACACACACACACACACACACACACACACACACACACACACACACACACACACACACACACACACACACACACACACACACACACACACACACACACACACACACACGAAACTGTATCTTGTCACTAATCTTTCATAACATCAATTATTCTCTGTGAAAACTACATAATAAAAGAAAGCTTAATAACATCCATCAAAAAAAATACATTACCCTGATTCTTCTTTTTTTTCTGTTCTGGAAATGTGTCACAGAAAGGGAGAAAAAAATATATTTACTTTCCTTATGAAGTAAAAGTAAAAAAAAAATGAGGAATGAAAACTTTCGACATAAACCTGTGACAAAATAAAAAAAATGTTGAAATAGAACTGTAAAAATGTGAACAATATTATCTCGGTGAATCTTGAAGCGACAACCGGAAGCTCACGATTAATATGTACTACTTTTATACTCTATTTTTTTTTTTCTAATT
This sequence comes from Metacarcinus magister, assembly GCA_029783475.1. NCBI lineage: Eukaryota > Metazoa > Arthropoda > Malacostraca > Decapoda > Cancridae > Metacarcinus > Metacarcinus magister. The sequence continues at coordinate 9,900,597 of JAPQNM010000040.1, forward strand.
TTATTCATATTTTCAGGTGGAAGGGAATGGAAAAAGCAGAGAGACAAGGAGGAGGGAGGGTGAAGGGGAAGAGGACCAGACGAAGGGAAGTACTACAGAGGTAAGATTTTTTTATTTGCATTTGTTATTATTATTATTATTAGTAGTAGTAGTAGTAGTGTCTTTTTCTGATCTTCCTCCTCCTCCTCCTCCTCCTCCTCCTCCTCCTCCTCCTCCTCCCCCACTTCCATCATCATAGCTTCTTTTTCTTCTTCTTTATCTATTCTTTCTTTCTCAGTTTCTTCTACAGCACATTTCCTTTTCCTCTCTCTCTCATCTCTCTCTTATAACATTTTTTCTTTCTTTATGTGTGACACGTGATTCTCATTATCCAGATTATCATCCCAGAGACGCGTTCGATATCATCTTCCTTCCTTCCTCGTCAGTCATCGTTGTCATTGGTGAGGTTATCATTATCTTCATCATCATCATCATCTATTTTTTTTTATTTTTTTCCTTTTATATGTATGTATTATTGATTTATTTCCTTCTCATCATTTTCATTGTCTTCGTCTCCATTGTCTGTTTGTTTTCTTGTTTTTTTTCTTTATTGTTATTCTCCTCATTTCCGTCTGATTTTCATTATTGTCCCCGCCTCTCTCTCTCTCTCTCTCTCTCTCTCTCTCTCTCTCTCTCTCTCTCTCTCTCTCTCTCTCTCTCTCTCTCTCTCTCTCTCTCTCTCGTCTCTCGTCTCTCGTCTCTCGTCTCTCTAAACCTCAGGTCTTCTTAATAATGTACCTTTAGATGATTTATATAATTAACTCCTCTGTCTCTCTTGTCTATATTTATCTAACTACTTTTCTATTCACTTATCCATCACATTTCACTATCTGATAATTCCCTATCTACTAATACATAATGTTCACCTAACAATCTAGTTTATTTCATTTTATTTCTCCTTTGCAAGTTATGTTCTGCTCAACCTTTCTTCCGTTCCTCTCATGCTCCCTCGCTTCTCAACAAGGTTTCTTCTCTCTCTTTTCAAGTGTATTCAGAAGGACACTCTTTGTACTGCACGAGTTACACACCTTTCTCTTTAATTAAGGGTCGTGCTCCTACGTACACCTTCGTGAGTTGTGTGCCACCCACCCACCTACCTGTACAACACCTGTATTGGCTCTCTCCACCCTCACCTCACCTTGTTCCTTCCTCTTGGTATGCAGAATTTCGTGTTTCTCTTTCTCCTTTATATTCTAACGGTCTCATTTTAATTGCTTCCAGGAAATGCAGAAGTGAAAGTTGTTTTATCTGCTATCTCTCTCGGTCTATTCATGTTCGTGTCCTGTATGTCCAAGGCGGTCAGTCACCTTTAGTCCTTTTCCTCCTCGTCCCCTTTTTATTCGTCACTGACTCCTCCTCTGTCTAGTTTTCCTTCCTTGTTTCCTTCTAATTTGTTTCTGTCTAGTTATTCTGTTTCGTTTAGTTTGTTTTTTCTTTTTTTTTCCCTTTCTTCTTTCTTCTTCTTCTTCTTCTTGTAATGGTGATGTTATTCCTCATTTACCCATTATTTATCCATTACTTACCTATTACTTATTCCTTATTCCATTACCTTACCCATTATGCCCTTGTATGAGGTCCCGCGGTTTCCCTGATCTATTTCCCGCCATAAGTTAGTCACGTTGTCATATGTAAGGGTTAGAGTGTGAGGTATTCCCATTATCTATAAACGTATTATTTGTAAAGCTTCCCTTCTGGGCATGGGCGTGCAACACAGTATGACACACCAGTCCGTCTCGAGGCTCTGACCTCTTAAGCCATATCCTGTGTCGTGGGATTATCTGTGTAACGCTACCTATTATATTACAGTAAAATATATGTACCCAGTAAACAAGACTATCATGGACTAAACCCCACCACATTCTTTTTCTTCTTCTTCGTCTTCTTGTCCTTCTTTATCTTCCTCTTCTTCTTCCTCCTCCTCTTCCTCCTCCTCCTCTCCATCCTTATCTTCGTGTTCGTGTTCTTCTACGTCCACCACCACCACCACCACCACCACCACCAACAACAACAACAACAACAACAACAACAACAACAACAACAAGCCCCACCACGCGCCACCAACTTCCACGTGACCTTTTCTTATCATCCACACCACACACACACACACACACACACACACACACACACACACACACACACACACACACACACACACACACACACACACACACACACATGATCTTCTTTCCCCTCCCTTTGGCGGTCTTCAGTTCCCACACCCATCAGTAACTTAACTCCCCATACACCCCTTGACACTACCTTGCCCTCCCCTTGATCCTCTTCCCACTCGTCCCCTTTTATATCTTCCTTAATTTTCTTACTAATACTTCTCTTATTTTTTTCTGGTAACTCCTCTTTTTACTTCATACTCCTCCAAGATTATACTTTTTTTTTTTTTCTTATTCTTCTTCTCTTTATCTTCCATTTATTTTTTATTCATATTCCAGCTTTCTCCTCTTTTTCTCTTCCTCTTAATAATGCATCCCATATCCTCTTACTCCTTCCAAGCTATCGTTTTTGTTTACCTACACACACACACACGCAGACACACAGACACACACACACACACACACACACACACACACACACACACACACACCCACACACACACCCACACACACACACACACACACACCATTACATAATCCACTTTACCCCATCACACCCCCAGCACTCTTTTGAATATAATAACTTACATGATAACACTTAGGATTCCAGGTGTTGATGATCTGCAAACAGGATAAGCCCCTCTCTCACTCCTTTTCCTCCCTATCTCTCACTCTCCGTCCCTCTCCCTCTCTCCGCCCCTCCCTATCCCACTGAAATATTGCCCCTAACTTCTCATTAACGCTGGGAGGGGCTGGGTGCTGCCTGGCCCCTCGTACCAGCCTAATCGTTGTAATTATTGCCGTGAAAAATATTGCTATGTCTCCTCTGTTGCACGCGCCGCAGTGAGGGAGGGAAGGGATGGCTCTGTTGGTCTCTTGAGGTGCTGGTCTACTCTCTCTCTCTCTCTCTCTCTCTCTCTCTCTCTCTCTCTCTCTCTCTCTCTCTCTCTCTCTCTCGCTCTCTCTCTCTCTCTCTCTCTCTCTCTCTTTTTTCAATTCTTTATATCTTCGTATTCTGAATAGTATTTTTTTTATTATTTTCGTCCGTCTCATTTTTGAGTTTGTTTTTCTTTTCTTTTGTTTCGATATTTTGATAGTTTGGTTTTTGTTTTGTTTTGTTTTTTTAATGGTTAGTTTGGAATAAGAGAACGTGTTATTTTGGTAGACACACACACACACACACACACACACACACACACACACACACACACACACACACACACACACACATTATTTTTTATCTGGTGCTGATTTACGTCTAGTAATTTTAATTCCTATAATTGTACATACCAGTAATAATTAAGTTTTTTTTTATTAATCTTTATTTTATTAGTTAATACACGTTGGTGGTGTTGCGTTAATCACTGTCACTACATGTAATTACTACCGTACTTGTTAATGGTTTTTATACTACTACTACTACTACTACTACTACTACTACTGCTACTACTACTACTACTACTGGTGTATTTTTTTCCTTCAAGAAGCGTCTCAGTGTGATTCGAATGCATAAATTACTATCCTCCTCCTCCTCCTCCTCCTCCTCCTCCTCCTCCTCCTCCTCCTCCTCCTCCTCCTCCTCCTCCTCCTCCTCCTCCTCCTCCTCCTCCTCTTTTCCCTCCTTTAGAATATCAGACTTCTCCTCTTCCTCATTATCTTGTCTAAACACCTTCAGTCTTCGAAGCATCATCTCTTAGCTCACATCCTGAGTCCAATGTGTGATTCTCCTCTCTCTTAGTCCTATCTTCTATCTTCTTTCTCTGTACTTTTCCTGATTCCTGCATGATATCCTTACGCCCTTCCTTCGTTTTCTCTTTTCTTTCTTTCCTCCGTCAAAAGTACGTGTATGAGAAATGTCAAAGAGGAAGAAAATGGGGAAAGGAGGGAAAATATCGATAAAGACAGCGCTCAGTTGGGTTAAGTTTGAGTTAACATGTTCTGGATCGCTTTCAGATGGAGGTCCTCTTGCCAAGGGTCCTTTCCATCCTCGGCAGTTATTGAGTATCCTGGTATTTGCATTCTTGTTTAATAGGAATGTAAATACCAGGCAGCTCTCAATTCGGGGTTTTATTAACGCAGAATCAGTTCGGGTTCATCGAGGTAATAAACGTGGAGGTCTCTCTCTCTCTCTCTCTCTCTCTCTCTCTCTCTCTCTCTCTCTCTCTCTCTCTCCTCTCTCTCTCTCTCTCTCTCTCTCTCTCTCTCTCTCTCTCTCTCTCTCTCTCTCTCTCTCTCTCTCTCTCTCTCTCTCTCTCTCTCCTCTCTCTCTCTCTCTCTCTCTCTCTCTCTCTCTCTCTCTCTCTCTCTCTCTCTCTCTCTCTCTCTCTCTCTCTCTCTCTCTCTCTCTCTCTCTCTCTCTCTCTCTCTCTCTCTCTCCTCTCTCTCTCTCTCTCTCTCTCTCTCTCTCTCTCTCTCTCTCCTCTCTCTCTCTCTCTCTCTCTCTCTCTCTCTCTCTCTCTCTCTCTCTCTCTCTCTCTCTCTCTCTCTCTCTCTCTCTCTCTCTCTCTCTCTCTCTCTCTCTCTCTCTCTCTCTCTCTCTCTCTCTCTCTCTCTCTCTCTTTTATCTATATTTTTTTTTTTACTTTATTGCATGTAATTTGTATATTTGCTCCTCGAAATGGACTTGTTGGAAAGAGGGAGGGAGGCTTTTCTATTTCTGTATTATTTCCTGGTGGAGGTAATACAGGCGTTGCTCTTTGTATTTCCACAGTTGATAGTGTTGTAATACGTTCTGTCTGATCAACGCACGATCTGTATGCTCTTATGTTTCATCTCGGCGCATGGCATTCCGTTTAGGGTGTCGTACCGCACTTTGAGTCTCCAAGAACATCAAACAGCGGATAATTATTCATACGATAGAAGAAATATCAACCTCATACCATCTGATCAATAATATGAGCGAGCTGACGGGTTTAATATGAGAATTTAATCCAGTTGATCAAATGAACTTAGCAATTTCGGCAAAACCATCAACATCGAGTGATAAAAGTGACTGCCTAGTAAGCTATATGAAAGAAAAAAAAACGTTTAATTGGCAAAGCTATTGTTACTGTTAAAAGATTAGTGCAATGAGATATCTAGTTGGAGGAAAAAAAAGACATATTGAGTATATTTCTGTCGGTGTGCAGCGCTACTTTCACCTCACACGTCTGTCTCTCACTCATGACAGAGAACGAACTGAGGTAAAGAAAAGGAGATCCACAAAATTCATGACACGCTGTAGGTTTTGTGACATGCAGATAAAACTCACTTATCTTAATTATTATTTTTTTTACCATTTTATTTTTTTAGACTGAATGAGTGAATTCTTTGACTATCGTGTGTAAATAGTGATTGCATTTAAGTTTTTTTTGTTTTTATTATTATTTCATATCATTATTATCGAGTATATGTCTAGGTATTTTCAAGGGAATAATTTCACTTTGATTAAAAAATATAAATTGAGGATAAGGTTTCCCCAAGACGCTAATACCACGTTGACTTTAGCCGCGGCGAGCTGACGCGTGTTGAGTTTGCCTTCATTAGTCATTTATGAGGTTATTAAGCTCTCGATATTCCTGGAGTCAACGGCCGCAACAGGTATGCAGAAAGTGTCGTACCGTGATCGAGAAGTTCCTGTACTACATCTTACCTCACACCACCACCACCACCACCACCACCACCACCACCACCACCACGTATATAATCCATGTAAAATAAGGCAAATGAAAGAAAAAAATTCATGACACATTTCCTAAACTTTCGTACAACATCAAGACTTGCGAATCGACGTATGAAAAAACTTTAGAGCTTACGATGTGAGTTAACTTGGGTGTAAATTTCCTGTGCCGCCAAATACACACAGGTATGGTCGTGCGTCTGGCAGTCCCCGGCATTAAGTCATTTAGGCAGGAGCCAGCCACGCGCATAATAGGCTACATCTTGACTTAGGAAATGATGACAGATGAACCTCGCGTGTTCCAAGCTGGGAGTTAATACATTTACACAGATAAGATAAGGCGTACGCAAGGAGGAGGAGGAGGAGGAGGGAGAGGGAAGATGATCATAGTAATAATAATGATGATGATGATGATGATTTCACGGGAGAAAGATACATAAGAATGAAAAAAAAAGTCATTTTTGGTGTGTTTGAAGAGAGAGAGAGAGAGACGTAGTTCACTTTCTTTACACACACACACACACACACACACACACACACACACACACACACACACACACACACACACACACTCTCTCTCTCTCTCTCTCTCTCTCTCTCTCTCTCTCTCTCTCTCTCTCTCTCTCTCTCTCTCTCTCTCTCTCTCTCTCTCTCTCTCTCTCTCTCTCTCTCTCTCTCTCTCTCTCTCTCTCTCTCTCTCTCTCTCTCTCTCTCTTTTTCAATGCCAGATACTCTACGGTCTTATGCCGCCTTAGTTCATTTCACAGTGAATTTCGAAAAGAGAAAATGAACAAGAAGCACAAAATTAATATGGTTCTTGAAAACCCAACGCTGCAGTATTTTCCGCAGTAATTAAAGTAGTATTTTTGTGAGTGCTCGAGAAAATGCTCCTCCCCGTGAGCTGTTTACTGTGTCGTTTCAATCGTCCTCGTCGATATAACTGAACATTTCTCGTATAGTTAAGTGCACTCTCTCTCTCTCTCTTTCTTTTCTTTTTTTTTTCTCTCATGGATAGATAGATAGATACATATATAGGTAGGTAGATAGATTGATAGATAAATGGATGAATTGATAAGATGGAAAATATGAATGTCCATAAACTCAAACTTATAGCGACAGACATATCATTATCGTCTCGAGTTATCTGCATACCCAGCCACAGAAATTATTGAATTGATAGACGAACATATGCATTTCATATCAAAACAACCACACACACACACACACACACACACACACACACACACACACACACATTTCATCAACTCATAGCTTTACACTCGTGCTTAGCCAGTGAACAGAAAGATAGGCTTGACATCAACAGAGACGGTGATATATTAACAATAGAAAGAAGGACACAAGTAGACATTCCATCAGTGTCAGGCGATTCATGAACCTTTTAGTATAATTAGTAATCGGGAAATACTTGCGAGTGTTTGCCAAAAGCGAGTTACATGCTTTGGTTAGTAATATTTTCTTATAAGTGTTGCAGTTTGTGGTGTGTTCTATAATGTGTTCAGTTTATGATTGTTTTTCTTCAACCCACATTTTTGTTTGTCATTTGATATTTATGACATTTGTTTTCATTACAGTTGCGCAATGTTTCGTGGTGTTTCAGCTTTGATCAGACAGAAGACGTTAGATAGTTGCCCTGATTTATGTACATGCATGAACAATCGGCTTTCAGTCACTTCAAGACTGAAAAAAAGGTTTCTACAGTGAGTGGCTTTTCTTCATTCACGCTAAATTTTGCTCGAATCATAAAAAGTACCATTGCCTCCCACTGGTGCGTGCTGAAGTCTTTTTATCCGCCACGGTAAAATTTAACTCGCCATAGCCAGTAAAAGTCGGCGAGGTTAAGATGGGTGGAAAGCACTCTCAGGTCAGAGGGGTCGGGTGGGTCACGGGGCCAACGCAGGCCTTGTTAACCGCCAGCTGTCGCGGAAACAGCAAACTTTGTATTTCTTATTTTCGAAGCAGGTGAAACGTAGAACCTGTAGTTAGTTAACCTTTGTCGAAACACTGAGACTCTTGCTCGACGCTATGGATTAAGTGTATATGTAGTTTCATTCCATGGAAATGTTAGAGTGAACCAGGTTGAAGGCGCAGCTGTCGCCCGCACAACTAAGTCAAGGTTTTTCGCAAGTTTTCGGAAATAAATGGGACCGTGGAAGTTACTCCAGAAACTAATAATATCGAGAGAGATTTATAGTGCCATTTCAGCGGGACAGAGGCCATTCTTGGGGGAACTATTACAGAACATTCAATCTTTACGATAGGATTTTATTTGTGTGGGGGAGTGGGGGCTAGGAGGCTGGCTGTTTGGGTGGGGTGGAGCTGCCCGACTGTTTAGGTGAGGGTGGATAGCTGCTCAGGTGGGTGGCTGTGTACGTGGATAAGAAATTGGGGTATAAATTGGTTGCGTTTTGCTTCTCTCTGTTTTCACTTAAAAAATATACTCAGTGAGAAATAAGAATAAAGTTTTTCAACATTCCTGGTTCAGTAATGACAGTTTCCCTATTGAGAGTGAACCAAAAAGTTAAGAAATCGCCGTTAGGAACTTTACAATGATGCACTGCGATGCCCATGATAGACGTGAAGTTTTGGATCAAGCCAAGATATCTTTCATTCCATCTTAACAGAACTCCTTTTAGATCTCTTTCATCTAAGATTTCATTTCAGTATTTGTCTCTTTCGTTTTTTTTTGGGGGGAGTTGGTGGGGGGGAGGGGTGGAGTCTGGAAGGGAATGCTTTCAAAACTCGCACCAACGATTTTATTTACGCATTTTAACCTCTTTCGTTTCGTTAATAATTATCTTGCGAAGAAACGCGTTATACAGCAACAGGACAGGAAACGACACACACGGGGGTGATTGAGGAGAAACGTACAGTGTCTAACTACTCGAACCCTTACATACTTTTAATGGAATTCTGCGTCTCTCCAAGCTCTGCCAATATTCATCCCTACTTTCGACACATTTCACTATGCAAATGTAGGACGGCAAAGTTCGTGAATTCGAAACACTTGAAATGTAATTCATGGAAGCTCAGGACTGGGATTCCTTGCCACTTGCTCCGCCTACACGAGTCCCGGCGAGGCTACAGTTTTTGGCGAAGGGAAGCAAGGAGGAGAGAAGTAGGGGACATAGTAAGGGGAAGAAGAGAAGGAAATTAGAAGTGAAAAGAGGAAGAGAAACCTTAGGGGAGGGAGAGATGCTGCTGGCAAGTTTAGATGTAGGACTATAGTGTTCGTGGTAATTCATGTTCAAATATAGACTGATATCTCTAACTTAATCAGTCGCTGGAACTCTGGTCAAATGTATTCAGGGTTCTTGTTTAACCATATGAATGAGATAGAACAAGGGTACAAACATACACACACATACGCTGTACTAAGGTATTAAGGTGATGTTCAGATAAACTTAAACCGTTATTCAGTTTCCCGTAAGTCTAAATCCGTCAAATCAGTTCGCCACAGACTATCTAGCGAAGTGGCTCGTATTTTTTGATGTGGTAAAAAGCGAGATTTGCAAGAAAAGTGATAATGTAATAAGAGATTTTATTTAGTTCAGTAAAGAAACTGCATCTAAGAAAGACATTGCTAGTATTGTATTGCAAGTGATTCTTAATATTAGTTACTGGTATGGGCTTTCCAATTTACTTGCTAGTTGTCTCGAAGTTGCTCGGCCACAGTGAGAAGGATATGTACTTAGCAATGCAAAACGTTGGTGGACCTGCAGAGGAAGTTATTAAGTCAACATGAACAGCATCCAGACAGCAACTCGAATGCGCGTGCACTGCAACCTGTTAGGAAGAACGTCAACAAAGATGTGCAGAGCAAACGGCAGTAACAAGGGAATGCAAACAAAAAACAAACATTCGCAAAACAGGGAGGGGGGCCAGAAAAGAAGGATAGAAAAAACAGGTTCCCATTTCAAGTGGACGAGATTATAGGACAAAGGCAGCCAACAAAGGTTATACTGAAGCCTCCATTAGTTAAGGGAAGAAAAGTCAATTTGGAACCAACACAGGAGGTCAAAGAGGGGATCAAGAGGGGATAAACAGAGCTCAAGGGGAATGAATATGAGCTCTGGGAACTACTTTCTCTCCCCTCTCTACTACCTCCATTGTCTTGTTTACACTCCAACGTGCCAATGAAGGGTGATGGGGAGAGAGAGAGAGAGAGAGAGAGAGAGAGAGAGAGAGAGAGAGAGAGAGAGAGAGAGAGAGAGAGAGAGAGAGAGAGAGAGAGAGAGAGAGAGAGAAAGAGAGAGAGAAAGAGAGAGAGAGAGAGAGAGAGAGAGAGAGAGAGGAGGGGGGTGGGGGTAAGAGGTCATTGAAGGGTCCTACATCATCTCACAGTCATCACACTTTCTCCCCAACTTTAAATATGACGATTCGCAGACATTAACACGAGCTCAGTACGGGAAGCTTTTTTCTTTTTCTTTTTATTCCTCTCTCTCTCTCCTCCCCACCAGAGGGCGTGATGTAAGCAATACCTAATAACTAGTCTTCTGTTTTGAGAGGCTTTCAGTGGGATTCTGCTTGCCAACACCCTCAAGCCCAACCTCACATTCCCACTTGATATTCAACTCTTACTTTATATGAGCTATCAAAATCAAGCACTTTACTTTTACTCCTCTTAAACACCATCACCTTACTTATGTTTACACTCACTAACTTTTGCCATCTCTTTTCTTCTCTTTTTGAAGCTCTTTCTCTTCCATTTATTAAAATTATTTAATGTGAATAACTTATTCAATCATATATACATTTTCAGGGAATTCTTCTTAACGAAAACCATTACAAGCAATGTTATGATTATGCTTTCCAACATGAAATATTTGGACTAAACAGATGTTTCTCCACAGGTTTACGAGTGAGAGCAAATTCTTCACAAGTAATGCAGCAGAATATGACCATTGAGCTTGTGTAACTTGCCACCACTACATGTACCAAGCCATGGTACAACCTACACTCAGGATTCAGGATGTTCGGCCAGGCAGCATACGGAATAACAACCAAGTCTTATATTTCTTGATAGGCGCATTTTCGTGAGCGAAAATACCAACCTAGCTTGACTTATTTTGCTTCGGCTTGATAAAAGCTACTTTCACGAGCGCCGGAGAGGCAACCCTAAGCAAAAGTTGGTTTATATATAAATATATATATATATATATATATATATATATATATATATATATAAATATATATATATATATAAATATATATATATATATATATATATGTATATATATATATATATATAATATATATATATGTATATATATGTATATATATGTATATATATATATATATATATATATATATATATATATATATATATATATAAATATATATATATATATATATATATATAAATATATATATATATATATATATATATATATATAAATATATATATATATATATATATATATATATATATATATATATATAAATATATATATATATATATATATATAAATATATATAAATATATATATATATGTATATAAATATATATATATATATATATTGTGTGAGGAACTGCACCTGCCTCGTCTTCCCCTAATTAGTGGTTGAACTACCACTCTCGTCTGCCGGCGCTTGTTCACCACTTTTCCCCGCCACTACCCCACCCCCTTGTCCAGGGGTATGGGGGGTAGTCTAACCGAGCCAAGCTCCACGCCACCGGCTTGGAGAAGGACAGAACGCCTCAGCTCTCACACCTGACAACACCTCACCACCTGCTGCTGGTTCTCAACATTTCGAAGGCATTTCTGGAGACTTGGGCTCCCTTCCAGTGTGCCCTTCAACTGTACCTACACCATTCGACCCTTCCTGCTGTTTGAGGAGCAATCTACGTTGCCGAGTTTTGCTGTCACGCATCTCACCCTCAAAACAGCTGTACAGGGAGTTATTTGGGTGTCATACCCCTGCTCTGGTAATTGTTTACGAGCAGTTCGTCGTTGGTGATTTATTTTGGCTTCTAGCCTATTGTTTGCTATTTGTGTGTGTGTAAATATATTCGGGGTATCATACTCCATGATTTTTCTTCCCCACAACTCTATAAAAAGATAATATTAATTGGTAGTCACCTCGGCCCTGACATATTGGCGACCTCGCCAGGATAAGAACTACCAATTATTTATTATCATTTTACAGATTGTGGGTTGTTATCTAAGTCGCTGCTGCGCGCCGTTGCTGCCTGAGGCCCGGGAGTAATGTTATGAGTGTTTTGATTGCCGTCAAACTCTTGCTTTTGCCAGATTTTTGCACGTGAGGTGTTGTCCAATTTTTTGTTTTTGTGTTGTGTTCTCTGTTCAGTCTTCTCCATGTCTTCCTTTCAAGAACTGAAGGTGCAGGGTGAAGCCCTCGGTCTGCAGGGCAAGGAAATTGGCCAATGGATCCTTGAACAACAGAAAAACGAAAGGGAAGAAAGACAAGCTGAGAGAGAAGAAAGACAAAGACAAGCTACGAAGGAAAGAGAAAGAGAAGAAAGACAAGCTGAGAGAGAGAAGGAGAGAGAAGAAAAACAAGCTGAAAGAGAAGAAAGACAAGCTGAGAAGGAAAGAGAAGAAAGACAAGCACAAGCTGAGAGGGAGAAAGAGATCAAGCTGGCAGAAATTGCAGCTAAAGGTAAGCCCTCAGTCCTACCATCACATGATCCTGTTTCCAGACCTAGTCTACCACCATACAAGGATGAAGAGGACATTGCCACCTATTTAACTAGGTTTGAGCGTGTGGCCGAGATGCTGGTTTTACCCAGAGATACCTTTGCCGTTCGTCTGGGTTGCCTCCTTACTGGTAAAGCTGCCGAACTCTACACGTCCCTTCCGTCATCCACCACTGAGGATTACGAGTTACTGAAGCAAGCCTTGTTAACAGGCTTCAGTAAAACTCCAGATGGCTACCGGGTGGATTTCAGGTCAAACAAGATTAGAGTAGGACAGAACTACCATCAGTTTGTTACCCAGTTATCGAGGATGTTTGATTCTTGGGTTGAGTCTTCCTTTGTGGCCAATGTTTATGCTGATTTAAGGGAGTTTATCATCTTTGACCAATTTTTGTCCTCCTTATCAGCAGAAATACGCCTATTCATCAAGGAAAGAAGGCCTACCAAGCTGAAGGACGCAATACAACTAGCGGATGACTGGGCATCCGCCCACAACGCCTATCCTAAGGTCTCTTCCAACAACAACGCTAAGAAAATCTCCCCTCTACTTGCTACTCCACTCCAGCCTCTACCTTCTCCTGGGAGTCAGACTCCCTCAACCGTGACTTGTCACAATTGTGGGGAAGCAGGACATATACGACCACGCTGTCCCAGGAATCCTCGAGCATTCAAGGATGGAACTACTACCACGCCCCCCTATAAGGTTGGATTTTGCTTAGAAGACCATAAAGTGCCTAACTTCTCAGTTACGGGGACTATTAATGGGTCATGGTCTTCCTCTATAATTAGGGATACTGGATGCTCTGGAGTTGTAATTTCTGAGGAAGCCTTGCCAGACATTGACCCATCACTCTGCCCCAAAGTACAAGTTGCTGACTATTTGGGACGCATCGACGAATTTCCTGTCGTTAAGTGTTACTTACGGTGCCCATTTTACACTGGTTGGACAGATGCTGTAAGGGCCCCAATTAAATTTGCTAGTGCTCTAGTTGGGAATATTCCCGGAGTACAAGATCCTGATAGTCCTGATTCTCTACTCAGTAACGACAACCATCTTCTCCATAGTGACCATGACCAAGCCACCACTGACGTTTCTTCCCTACAAGATCCTCTGTTGCCTCCTGATGACTCGCCTTCGCCCGGAACTTCCCTCTCCTCTCAAGAAAAGAACAACCGCCCTTCTGGATGTCAACATCTACCACCAGTTGAGTCCTCCACTACTCAAGTGTGTGCTGTGGAGACCAGAGCCGGTCGATCTAAACGGGTCCACCCTCTAGTTCTGCCTAAGCTCCATCCTTTGACTGTAACCCCTGATGAGTTTCGTCAACTTCAGGAATCCTGTCCTTCCTTGACGTGTTTACAGTCAAAGGCTACCACTCAAGAAGTTGAGAAGGCACGGGATGGTGCCACATACCAGTTCATACATGAGGACGGCCTCCTGTACCGAAAATGTCTCTCATCGGATCACCTTCAAAAGGTAAATGGTTTATCCTTGGTTGTTCCCAGCGATTGCCGTCCTGTCATCCTACGTGTTGCTCACGAAGGTCCTTTGGCTGGACATTTCTCCCACCGGAAGACCCAGATGAAGGTATGGCAAGACTTTTATTGGCCAGGGATGTGTGCAGACATCCGGGATTACTGCCGTTCCTGCGACAAGTGTCAACGTATGCCAGCTAAGGGAAGGGTACGTCCAGTACCTCTTCAACCGTTACCTGTCGTAACTGAACCCTTCTCCAGAGTTGCCATTGACTTGGTAGTTCCCTTGTCTCCACCTTCTTCTGAAGGGCACCGTCACCTTGTAACTTGCATTGATTTCTTCACTGGTTTTCCTCTTAATTACTACTTCTACTGCTACTACTATTACTACTACTATTACTATTATTATTATTATTACTACTACTACTATTACTATTATTATTATTATTACTACTACTACTATTATTACTACTACTTCTATTATTATTATTACTACTACTGCCACTACCATCACATCCATCTCCAGCACTACTACCAGGAAGAGGTTGAGCCGATGTTGAGTC
>JAPQNM010000040.1:9922619-9937619 GCA_029783475.1 Metacarcinus magister
TGTTGTATAACCAAGGTAGTTTTAATATGACCACATGGTGATGTAACTCCATTCCCCACACTACTGTATATACAAGTTACTGGAATGAACTAGCTCAAGGTCATCATAATTACCATTATTATTACTAGCATTTTTAACATTTTCCACACCAAGTTACACTAAATAAGTTTCCCTGCTAAGAAGCTCTAAGCCAGCGTGGCATAGTTGTTGAGGTAGTTTTAGGAGGAGAGAAAATGGAGGAAGTGAGAGTTTAAGTATTTGGGAACAGTGCTGCTATGCAAATATGGAGATGTAAGGAGAAATAAAGAGAGACCTGTGAAAGGTAGTGTCATAATGTCACTTGCAAGGGCTATGACAAGAAGGAATGTATCCATGGAGTGGAGTGAGGGTTAAGGAACAGTATTCTTCTACCAACATTGACATATGAATCAGGGACTTGGACATGGAATAGGGCACAGCAGTCAAGAGTGTGCTGTAGAAATGGTTATCTGAGAGGAGCATGTGGTGTGACAAGATGGGGAGGTGAGAGCAATGAAAGCGTGTATGGAAGGTGTGGCATGGGACCTTGTGCACATGGAGTGAAGTGTGGTTTAGTGGAATAGGTGAAAAGAAATACTTTGAGGAACAATAGTGAAGAGTTTGTGAAGAAAGAGTATGTGAGTGAAATTGTGGATCTTAAGAGGAAGGCCAGTATTAAGATGGAAGGATAGGGTGAAGAAGTACATGCATGAAAGAGTTGCTGATAGAGGGGGAGGAATTGAACTAGCAAGGAGGGAGAATTTGGATAGGGAGAGATGGAGGCTTTTCTGCCATGGCCCTCCCCTTGGAGGGAACGAGGCATCAGAAGCTATAGATAAATGAATAGAAACATAAAATCATAGACTTTTAGTCCACTTGCAGCTCATCACAAAATATAGTTTGTGTGTGTGTGTGTGTGTTTCACTGTACAGTCTGCTGCTGGTCTCTCTCGAGACAGCCGGCCATCCCCCTATGGAAAGAGCTCAGAGCTCATACTGACCAATCTTTGGGTTGGACCGAGACCACTCACACACAACACACCGGGACAACGAGGTCACAACTCCTCGATTTACATCCCGTACCTACTCACTGCTAGGTGAACAGGGGCTACACGTGAAAGGAGACACACCCAAATAATCTCCGTCTGCCCAGGGGGTCGAACCCTGGCCCCCTCGGTTGTGAGCCGAGTGCGCTAACCACTACGCTAGCGGACCGTGTGTGTGTGTGTGTGTGTGTGTGTGTGTGTGTGTGTGTGTGTGTGTGTGTGTGTGTGTGTGTGTCACACCTGATAACGGAACAGCATCTGCTTCAGCATGGTGTTGGCAGCTACGACTGGCACTTGGCGGCCTGTGTTGAGGCGGTGGAGTTCCAATTGACTGGCCATCATCTGTGTGGTCAACTCCAGGTCAGCCGCAGTACCTG
Organism: Metacarcinus magister; assembly: GCA_029783475.1. Classification (NCBI taxonomy): domain Eukaryota; kingdom Metazoa; phylum Arthropoda; class Malacostraca; order Decapoda; family Cancridae; genus Metacarcinus; species Metacarcinus magister. Next base: position 9,924,060 of record JAPQNM010000040.1, read on the forward strand.
ACCACCCAAGAGAAATGCTCAGCTCAATACATAGAGTATTTTTACCCTATTCATCCCTTCACCTCTGACAGACAAGCCAAAGCTTCCATATGCCCTTTCATTGCTTTCACCCTCTATCTTATTCACATCACAACAACCTCCAGGATATACCGTATACCTCCACGGATAACACTACACCTCAATCATCAAAAATCACAACCAAAACCAGGGGTCATCTCATAAACCTGGTACAAAAATAGGGGTCTTAAAACCTACCGGCCCAACCAACACAACACCACAAGTACAGTATGTAAACAAATCGGTCATCAACATTAGTTAAACTACGGATGATAGCCTACATACTTTACTTACCTTATTATATGCCATACTGATAACATACTGATAATTTGAACAATTTACAGGCAATTCATTGTAATGTTATATCACCATCTCGGTTGTTTGGTGCTCACCAGCAACCAGCAGCGAAAAACAAAATTAATAGATCAATAAAAAAAAACAGAAGTAGCACTATAATTGATTTGATGGCGCTGTGTACGCTCCACTACAGTATAAATCTTCAACAGGAAATTCAAAAAGAAAGGTAGATAGCACCAAATTTACCCATTACCAGGGCTGGATTAAGGTTAGTTGCCCTTTAATCCATGAATACTGAATAATTTCACTACAGATGGTTTGGTAGTTTGGGGTCGTCTTATATCACCAACATGAGCTAAAACCATGAAACTCGGACTCAAATTTGGGGGTTGACTTATCTGCTGAGATATACGGTAGCTAATCTCCATTGACCAGTTTCAAAATCTTTGAACATGTCCATATCTTACTCATATATATCAGTTTTGCCACTATTATGTTAACAGGTAGTGCTTTCTTTACCTCATACAGAAATAACTTTCTAAATGATGTAATGAAAGCTGTACAATTGCAAAACTATTCACAAGTGTACAAACCTGCCCCACAGCAGTACATGTTTGGCTGCAAGTAGTGAATTTTGCTGCAGTTCTTGTCAGCCACAATGTCCCCTTCAGTGGCTCGTGTGTCTGCCCCGAGGACAACGCCATCCTTGAACACAATCCCAGCAATGGTGGTGCCTGTCTTGCGGCATTTTGGGACCTGAAATCCCCGGGCTACCAAAGCTTCATTCCTGAAATGATGAATACAATAATCAATATTCTATCAAACACAACATAGTAGAAATTTAAAAAAAAAAAAAACATTGTGATAGAATCTTTCAAACATTAGCCAATGACAACATATGCAGACATCAGCCAAACATGCTTAAATATTTTGTATCTGTCTTCCTTCTTTCCCACAAGATGGAGATTTTAATTCAGTAGCCATGGTGGTCTTATGTATGAAGTGTGCGTTTAACCCTTGACATGTAATCAAGCTGTTTTACAAGGAAGAAAAAGCATTGATTAACTTTTTTAGGCAACACGGAGTTCTGCCTTATGTAGTTCAGTGACCTAAGTGTAAAAAAACACATGTATATATCAGGAAAGGTCACCAGCATGTGTAACTTCCAGTTCAGTGCCCTAAGAGTAAAAGAACACATGTATATATCAGGAAAGGTCACCAGCATGTGTAACTTCCAGTTCAGTGACCTAAGTGTAAAAAAACATGTATATATCAGGAAAAGTCACCAGCATGTGTAACTTCCACAACTTCCTATGGTTGATGAGGAAAAATTAACTGACAGCTCAGAGTAAGGTAGACATGCTTAGTTTGGTTACATTTCTCAGCACGGAAGGCCCCAAGAATTATTGAAATTCAGCTTGGATTGTGTTAGATTCATTTTAGGCTTAGGTTAGGTTAGGAAAAGTTTGATTTAATTTTCAGAAAATTATAAATGGGCAGTGTGGAAGGAGTTTCAAAGGTTAAGTTAGAAAAGGTTAGATTGATTTTTTTTTTAATCGAAAACTGGCAGACAAGAGGGTTGGTGGGGGACAAAAAATTGTTTTGAAGGAAAATTTGTTTTTCTGGGTTATTTTTATGTGCATTGATTCATTTTTTACCTCATTTATACTGCAATTATCATGTTCTGATGTTCCTTCACCCAGAAAAATTTGTTTCCCACAGGTCCCCCAAAGTATGATGGGGGTAAGAGGTCACAGTAAGAAAATTAACAGATCACGAATTAATAGAAGGAAATATGCTTTTTGTGACCGGGTGGTAAACACTTGGAACAATTTGCCTGATAAATGATGATGATGATGTGAATGCAACAACAATTATCACATTTGAAAAGAGGCTTGATAAACATTGGAAAAATTATGAATGCCGGTATGATCACACCGCCTGTATAATGACGACCTGACCCGACCCAGACACGCAATCACAAGGAGAATATAATGATGTTAACATGGAGCTGGAGTCACAGGCCTATTTAGTCTAGGCCAATTCCAAAAGTCATCTGTAAGCACCTGTAAAAGGAACAAGTCCCCTGGTCCTGATGGAGTGCATCCAAGCATCATTAAAGAGATGGCTGGAGAACTTATTGAGCTAGTAAAAATATTATTTGAAAAATCCCTGGAAAGGTCCCGGAGGAATGGAAGACAGCAAATATAACACCAGTCTTCAAAAAAGGAGAGAAGAGTGATCCCAGGAAGTATATGCTTGTTAGCCTGACTTAGTGTTTTCTGTAAGATCATGGCGTCACTCATAAGGGAAGAAATCATGGCACACATGAAGCAAAATAGGCTCTTCAGTGATAGACAATTTGGTTTCATCTCTGGCCGTTCGACAGTGCTCCAACTACTCAGAGTTTTTTATAAGTGGACAGCTGCTCTCGATGAAGGACATGTAGTGGACACTATATACTGTGATTTTTAAAAAAGTTTTTGATCAGTACTCCACAAAAGACTTATGGTCAAGATAGAAAGCTACGGAATTAGTGGAAAGATTAAGAGTTGGATAAACTATTTCTTGACGGGCAGGAAGCAAAGAGTTATTGTAAATGGGAAAAGATCTAACTGGAAGGAGGTCACTAGTGGTGTACCACAGGGCTCTGTGCTTGGGCCGCTGCTTTTTGTCTTATTCATCAACGACCTTCCTCATGTTATCAAGCACAACTGTATGTTTACTTATATAAAGTGCTTAGAGATACGGCAGTCGTACCGCGTTGTCATCCGCTATTCCTACAGCCTGTGCCTTATTATTTATCTGGTAAAGCATCTTTCAAGTTATGTTAGGTTGATTATGTTATGTTAGGTATGGTTTGGTTCGGTTATATAAGCTTTTTACCCAAAAGTTAGGCAACTGCCATATCTATAAGGGAGCACTATGAGGATACGGCACTCGTTAGTTATGGTTAGATTAGGTTAGGATAGGTTTGGTTCGGTTATATAAACTTTTTATATTTTATTACCCAAACGTTAGGCACGTCGGCTGCCGTACCTGTAAGCACTGCCTTACTTATATGCTAACGACACACAACCGTTCATGAGGATTGATAACATTGAAGACAGCAGACGGTTACAGGAGGACATTGAAGAAATATAAAAGTGGTTGGAATAATGGATACTGGATTTCCACCCTGATAAGACCAAGTACATGAGGGTGGGAAGGTCCAACACTGAGCTACCTGATTACACAATGTACAACTTCATCACAAAGACCAACTCGGAAAAGGATATTAGCGTTGAAATAGACGAATAGCTTTCTTTCTCAGACCATCTTGCAGAGAAAATAAATAAGGCCAATAGAAAGATGGGGTTAAAAAAGTCATTTGTACATCTGGATGCCGCTATCTTCAAATATTTGTACACGGCAATAGTAGGACCTCACATTGAGTAGACAAAATCAGGTCTGGACATTTTACTTAATCAAGACATAGAGGCCATAGAAATAGAAATAGAAAATGTTGAATGGCGTGCAACCAAGTTAAAGGATCTGCCCTATGAACAAAGGTAGAACAGATTGAATTTAACAACATACAACATTAGCATACAGATCAACAAGAGGAGACCAGATCGAGGTATTTCAATCATCACTCAACAATATGATGAACACTACGAAGGGCCATCTTTCAAACGAGGGCAGAACATATCACCCAAAAGAAACTGTAAAATATATTGTTAAACCAAAAGCTCAACTCAACGTGAGGGGAGACTTCTTTACACATCGTACAGTAAATATATGGAATGTGTTGCCTCTTACAGAAGGTCAACTGTGAGTAAACATAATACCGGCGTAAGTAAAGGACATGCACCATCATTATAATTCTACCTCTCATTCCTTCCTTCCTTCCTTCTTCCTGACATTCACTTCCTTAATTAATAAACACATATCACTTACCTCCCAAAGTTGCTAAATTGGAAGCCAGCCTGCGGTCTTTCAGTGTCTTCAACCATGTTTTTAAGGTTAGCGATGCGCTGGTCCTGACGTTAAACTACTTCTTCTTCTTCTTCAGGGAATGACAAACACAACCTCAGAAAGATACCTTTAAATATAGGTTGTGTTAGATATACTGTATGTCTATGTACTCAAGATATAAGATTTTTCATAATATAATGATACTTAATAATACGTTTAAGCTTTATTAATATAAGGTTTTTTTTATTCAATTTGGTGTTTTTATGAAAAGTATTAAAACGTATCGCCAGTACATGATACGGAATTATGTGCGTCATGACAAAATATATAATGTACAAAGAACAATATGTGCAATATAATGCAATAATGGACAAAATATTTTAAACTATTGTATAATTTTGAATATCTATATTATTTTATCTATCCACCGAAAAGCAAGGAGGGTATATATAAAGTATTAGCATAGGTGAAACGAATCTATCTATCTATCTATCTATTTATCTATACCATTTGTCATAAGAAATATATATTCCTAACAACATTATTACATGAAAAATGTGTAAATCATATGAGCATGACCAATCAATAATATTTCATAACATACTACAAGATATAACTCATCCTCAAGGATTTTTTTTTTTATTTATTGACAAATGAATAAAACGTAAAGATAATACCGTAATGATAATGTTTCAGAAGATTATCATTATATTACTTCAATTACTTCATATAAAAGGTATTGAACCAACAATAAGAAGAAAAAATGAGGTTAAGTTTGGTAGCATTTCAACAGATGACGTTAGCTATAGATCATGTTGGAGCTTGTTAATATTCAACAGTCATGGATGTGGGCTTACCTATTACATAATGTTTGTTAATATGTGCGTAGTTACCAATTCATTCTAACCTACCGGAATCGATATGGGACAATTCTGATGTGAAGACCCTTGTAACAGGACGTGAATCAGCAAAGTTACGTTTACTATCCAAGCGGTAGTTTTTTTAATTCGCAATCGGATGGAACGTTTCAGGCTATTATTACTGAGCAGTTGACATACGTCCTTAATTATATTTCAATCGTAATTATCCTGTGTTCCTTGTCCTGCCTTGTTACGTTCCTGCAAGTAATTGCACGTTTGCTGCTTAGTACTTTCTAGTTATTGTGAGTGAAAAGGAAAAGGAAAATTACAAGTACGGATTACAAATATTTCTGGCCTTACCACTTCCTGTCCTTCCTAACGAATGAGGTCACGAGTATAATCATAACGAATTATTATTGTTATTATTATCATTACTATTATTACTAATATTATTATTATTGTTATTATTAGTATCAATTCTCTCCCTGAGTTATAATATTTGACTTACGATGTTCATACTACACTAATATTTTCGTTCACTATTAATATAAACTGAATTATTATGAATAAGAATAAATAAATTGATAGAGAAAAAAAACATAAATACTACATGTTTACATATTTTCAAGTCATTTGTAAATTTTTGAGAGAGAGAGAGAGAGAGAGAGAGAGAGAGAGAGAGAGAGAGAGAGAGAGAGAGAGAGAGAGAGAGAGAGAGAGAGAGAGAGAGAGAGAGAGAGAGAGAGAGAGAGAGAGGGAGAGGGAGAGAGAGAGAGAGAGAGAGAGAGAGAGAGAGAGAGAGAGAGAGGAGAGAGAGAGAGAGAGAGAGAGAGAGAGAGAGAGAGAGAGAGAGAGAGAGAAGAGAGAGAGAGAGAGAGAGAGAGAGAGAGAGAGAGAGAGAGAGAGAGAGAGAGAGAGAGAGATAAAGAAACGTTCTGTCCACCAAGATGCGTTTTTTCCGCTGCACGAGTAACGTTAGTGTGTGATGCTTGTTCGTTTCTATAGATTTGTTCAGCACAGATAAACGTTTTAACAAAGAAAGGGATCGTTGCTTTCTTCCGCAGTTGACCGTTTAACCTTGAACGGATGGCTGCCTCTCTGCAAAAGGCTTTCTACTTCTTCTCATCTCTATTCTGTCTATCTTTTTAATGCAAGCGTTAACCAGTATCTTCACTCTTTCATCCCTTACACTGGTAAACTCTGGAACTCTCTTCCTTTGTCTCTTTTTCCACCTGCCTATGACTTAAACTCTTTCAAAAGAGGAGTGTCAAGACACCTCTAATGCTAAACCGGACCTCCACCACCACCTATTTCTCTCTGTACAGGGTTTGGCGACAAGCGGGATTTTTGTTAATGTAATTTTGTTTTCCCTTGGCCAGTAGCCTCTTAATTTTTAAAAAATGTATATATTTTTTTTTTTCTCTCTCCTTTGTTCACTGGACAAGAAAAAATAAACAGAATAATAAAGTTGCCAACCTTGTCTTATTATTATAGAGTTAAACATGTTATGATGATATCCTGTTAATTTGAAATATGCTAAAAACAATTACGTAGCTCTAGTGTATGTATATATATATATATATATATATATATATATATATATATATATATATATATATATATCTATATCTATATATATATATCTCTCTCGTATCTCTCTCTCTATCTCTCTCTCTCTCTCTCTCTCTCTCTCTCTCTCTCTCTCTCTCTCTCTCTCTCTCTCTCTCTCTCTCTCTCTCTCTCTCTCTCTCTCTCTCTCTCTCTCCTCTCTCTCTCTCTCTCTCTCTCTCTCTCTCTCTCTCTCTCCTCTCTCTCTCTCTCTCTCTCTCTCTCTCTCTCTCTCTCTCTCTCTCCTCTCTCTCTCTCTCTCTCTCTCTCTCTCTCTCTCTCTCTCCTCTCTCTCTCTCTCTCTCTCCTCTCTCTCTCTCTCTCTCTCTCTCTCTCTCTCTCTCTCTCTCTCTCTCTCTCTCTCTCTCTCTCTCTCCTCTCTCTCTCTCTCTCTCTCTCTCTCTCTCTCTCTCTCCTCTCTCTCTCTCTCTCTCTCTCTCTCTCTCTCTCTCTCTCTCTCTCTCTCTCTCTCTCTCTCTCTCTCTCTCTCCTCTCTCTCTCTCTCTCTCTCTCTCTCTCTCTCTCTCTCTCTCTCTCTCTCTCTCTCTCTCTCTCTCCTCTCTCTCTCTCTCTCTCTCTCTCTCTCTCTCCTCTCTCTCTCTCTCTCTCTCTCTCCTCTCTCTCTCTCTCTCTCTCTCTCTCTCTCTCTCTCTCTCTCTCTCTCTCTCTCTCTCTCTCTCTCTCTCTCTCTCTCTCTCTCTCTCTCCTCTCTCTCTCTCTCTCTCTCTCTCTCTCTCTCTCTCTCTCTCTCTCTCTCTCTCCTCTCTCTCTCTCTCTCTCTCTCTCTCTCTCTCTCTCTCTCTCTCTCCTCTCTCTCTCTCTCTCTCTCTCTCTCTCTCTCTCCTCTCTCTCTCTCTCCTCTCTCTCTCTCTCTCTCTCTCTCTCTCTCTCTCTCGTGCTAAATTTTTTGTGGTTCGTTTTGCATTCTACATAATAACACTACGAATATAAATAACAAACGATTGATGAACAAGATATATAGTTTAATGTTCATGAACGCTAGCATCAAACGGGCATTTAGCAATAACTATAATATTGCACACGTAGCAGGAAGGGCAAATGATATCATGAAGGGTAAGTGAAATTTCATACTCATTTTTCTTCGTGTCTCTCCTCGAAAACTACCAGGAAACAACGATATTGAGAAATAACTGACTGGCTCGCCGGGCAAAAATTCTTTCACAAACAGGACATGAGATGCATTTCAGCGGACGGAAGTACCTAAGATACAGGAAATGCTTACACCCTCCAAGACAAAACTGCACTACAACAGGCATATATAGTCATAATAATGTCACCACCTGTTGTGAATGGGCGTCGTAAAAACAATATATGAAAAATCACTGCTGGTACCTGTAGTATTGTGACGTCATACTAGCGCGTGGAGATGAGTCATCCGGGTGTTTCTCTGTCCGCCCGTTGTAACTAGAAATGAGCAGTTATTACTTGTAACAGCGCGACTCCTTTACTATCTTCCCTCTCCTTCACTACTGTAACAGGTCAGACATACAGTTAAGTCTTGGTCCTGTTCAAAACAAAGAGGTAAACGTTTCAATGTACTGATTTGGTACGACTTGAAAAAATTTTTTATATCCTGACTTCTCGGTATTTTAGCTTTAATTACAACATAATTATTTCTCATCAGAAGAGCTGTATCCGCCCCCTATTTGAGAAGGTTGCATACTGTGGGCTAATTCATCTTTCCCGTATTGCATCCTGTGCGTGTGAACGAAACCAATGTCATGAAATGTAGGTTGATGTCCGTACGTTGTGCAATTACTATTTAAAGTGTGAAAATTATGGTTGTTATCTTGACTATCAGGACTTTTTATTTTGATAGTGTCGTTGCATCTTGATCCTAATGATGAAACTTTGTTATTGTTCCCCTTGTTTACGTGTGTGTTGCCTTGTCCTAGTGATAACTAAACAGTGAGTGTCATCATGGAAGGTTGTAGAATGCTAAGCGTGTAACGATGACTGGTACTTTTGTACTACTACTACTACTACTACTACTTCTACTATTACTTATACTTTTACTTTTACTACTTATACTACTACTACTACTACCATTATTCATACTAGTACTATTAGTATAATTGTAGTAGTAGTAGCAGTAGTGGTAGTGGTAGTAGTAGTAGTGGTAGTAGTAGTAGTAGTAGTAGTAGTAGTAATAGTAATAGTAATAGTAATAGTAATAGTAATAGTAGTAGTAGTAGTAGTAGTAGTAGTAGTAGTAGTAGTAGTAGTAGTAGTAGTAGCGTTACTAAGCAATTAGTGTGTGTGTGTGTGTGTGTGTGTGTGTGTGTGTGTGCGCCACACACGCGTCGACTATTTTCGAGAACCTTCAAGAATGTTGCACTCACTGGGAAATAACTATGAAAGGAGATCGATATTATATTTATTGTTTTGTATGTCTCGTCCTTCATCCATGTAATTTTTTATAAGAACTTACGAAGATAAAATTAGAACAGTAAATAAGCTTTATGATGCAATGGAAACGTTAAAATAAAGTTGCCAGATGTTATTACATGTCCGGCGACGTATTTAATCGAGGAGGAGTCACTGGCAACACTACTATAAGTAAAACCATTGGTGAGCCAGCGACGTAGTCTGCTTCTAAAGTCTGTTCATTCTGGTCGAGGTGCCTCAGTGAGCGAGGAACGTGGCAAGACCGGTGAATGGTGATTGTGTACATCCTTATCACCGTAAAGTGTAAGTTTAAATTGGTAGTTAAATGTTTTGGAGTGTGTTAATAGTTATATCGATGTGCATGCAGTGCGGGCTTTGTATGACGTGATTAGTGTGGTTTATTGATATGATATAGTGAAGTGAGGCGCGAAGTTGTGTCGTGTTATGTGATTACTCAATGGAACATAGTGACGTTGACATGTGGTGTTCTTGTTTCATACTTTTCCTCAATTTCAGATTTGAGAAGATTTTGATCATGGTTGCACCTCACGGGGGGACCCAGCTGACCCGGTCATTGGTTCGTGTTCCCAACAGCGGCCGAGACAGACGTGCTGGAACTATACTTCATGACCTATCCAGAGTGTCGTCCGCAGCTGCATTGGTGCCCATCACAAGCTACTTTGCTCTAGGCATGATGCCTTCAGGAATGTCACCTTGGCCGTCTTCCTCATCATTACACGAAAATCCGAAGAAGCGCTACAGTGGAGCCGTCTCTCCAGAAGGATCACGTGTTGCAGCTAGGAATGGTCCTTTGCAGGTGGGGACAGTTGGCAACGGAGGCTATAATTGGACCACCACGCAGGCCATCGTCACTCCAAGGACTGGAATGGTATCAAATGGGAATTTGGTTCCAGTACGCGCGGAACCCATGAACTTGACAAGTTCCACTTCTGCAGCTATGAATCCTGTAGGTCGTCGCAAACGATCATTACCAGTGATGGTGCAGGACACCACCCTCCCCACTGCTGAGGGGACCAGGTCACCTAAAGTCCGCAAAGCCACTACCGTGAAGCCAAACCATCAACCACGTCGCTCAGCACCTCGCCGTCATGGTGGAGGCTTCATTACTATGGAACATCTGGTGAGGGAAATTCATAAGTTACGTGGTGAAAACTTGGTTTTGAAACAACAGCTGATGAGACGGGTACAGCAAATTCTTCCGCCCAGCAGGACGGGGCCAGTAGGGTTATAGGTTCACGGAGACGCATTGGGGTGGTCCCACGTGTCCATGAACCTCGACCCCACGCCCTGACTCCCACCGTGTACAGACGACGCTGTACTGTACACTTCGGCGCACCTGCCCCAAGCTGCTCATTCATGTTTCACGGAATGAATCATGACAACTTTGAAGTTTCGGCCAAAACATTAAGTTCTCAAAATTAACCAAAATTGTGTAGGCACTTGAGCAAATAGTTGTTAAAAAATGAGTCTAGTGAAGGTAGTGTGTACCTAAAATAAGAGGAAAAATCCTAAATGGTTTCAAATGTTTATTATTTTTATGTAAGTATGTATATGTGATAAAATATTTTAACACTGCGTAACCTTCGTGCCACGGAATAAAACTCTATTTTTATTTAGAAAAAAGGTATTTTACTGTAATTTAAGTATCATCACCTTGACGCCTAAAACTTGGATAATTTTAAGAATCTTGCATCTCTCATTCTAGCTGCGTTTCTTTAACAGTTAAATATACGAGTGACGCTGAGGGGAAGCTGGAGGTGACGTCAATATGGAGTTGAAAAATAGAAGCATCGTTAGCGGTTAAATCTGCAATATTTAAAAGTGGACAAAACCTTACTGTTTGTAATGCAAATTAGCGTTTCATTTTCCATGTTTACCCATCACGTCCTTGTATTTATTCATATGGTTATTTAATTTATTTCCTTGATGTAAAACTTTTATACGACGATGATGTGTTGTTGTGTTACTTTAGAGGCAAGTGTGGGTTTGCCGAGGTGGGTGTGGGGATTTTTTATTTTTTTTATACGTAGCATGCCCTACCTCTGTAGCCGTTTCATATATATATATATATATATATATATATTATATATATATATATATATATATATATATATATATATATATATATATACACAGCCTCTTCTACCGTATAGTTTTGGTGTTAGCGAATAAATTTTGCTCAAGACTGCACACAAACCTACGAATAATATTGTGTAAAAGAAAAGGTAAGTTTATATGGGCAATTCTATGCTACTTGCCTCGGCAACTCTTATCAATTTTTGCTTGGTATTTGCCTACCGAAGCTGACAAACTTCTTAGATTTTCTTTAGTCTACATTTTTTTTTATCTACATAGCCACATAAAGGTTACCATATCTGCCAACGGCGCTGTAACACCTGTGATAAGCATTGTTTTTCCAGAGGCGGACCACTTAGAGCCACGGACAAGATCATGAGGCTTTGCGTAACTGTTTGCACAGCCATTAGTAAGTCCTCCAACACCACATTAGTGTGTGTCTTGCTCTCACCGCCTGAGCTGTCTTTTTTTTTCTTTTTGATGTGCACGAATCAGTTTAATCCTAGCTCAAGGGAAGAGAGGAAGGAGACCCAACAGCTTGTGTTCGCGTGGGAGGACGCATGCTTGTGATAATTTTCCAATTCTTACGCAGAGATTTAACTGTAGAGTGGGAACCGGCCGCAAGGTTTGATGTGGAGATGGCGAGGCAGGAGGCGGAGCACATGGTGGGGGTGGAGGGGGTGTATTTTGGAGTGATGACTGCAGCGCGGATTTTGGGTTTCCATATTATTGAGAACAAAGGCGGTACTTACAGCGTGTGTCGCCGCCGCCTGCTGCCTGCCGTGCTACTTAGCCTCGGGTGCACGATATACACGAGCCTTCTGGTAATGTATCTTGCGTTGGCGCCCATCCCTTTCTGGTACGTGGTGACCAGCTTACCGTGCGTCTTTGCCTACTGCTTCATCGTAGTCACTTACGTGGAGACGATGCTCAACAGAGACAACATGGTGCGCTACCTGACGCTCATGCAGTCCTTCACAATGAGAAAGAGTAGATGGAGAACTAACCTGTCCGTGCTGACTTACCTCGGCTACACCGTGATGCTCGCCGCCTGCACATTGCTCACGATGCCAAGCTTTCAGGTGGCCGCGAACATCCCTTTAGTCTGCATCACCTCCTTCGTCCCCGCCATTTTCGACCTCTACACTGAAAGCTTCGTTATGATCCTCACAGCAAACCTGGAGAAGCTCAGCGAAGAGGTGCACGCCAGGCAGACATGGGCCGCTGGGGGCGTGAGGGCCTCTTTTACTTCCTGGATGGAGGTGACCAAGGCCATCACGATGCACAACAAGGTGAGACGTAGAATAGAACGCAAAAGGAGGGAAGGCAATCAAGCAAACACCATCTTGCCAGGAGGGAACGATTGTTGGTTCTCATCCGTGAGAGTCGGAAAGGAAGTGTGGGTGAGGAAAAAAATGAAACTGTGCACGTCGTTGATATGGGAAAACAAAGTGGTGCGAACGTGACCCCAGAAGGCTTGTCTGAGGAGGAGGAGGAGGAGGAGGAGGAAGAGGTTAGTAATGGTCGCCGTGCCACTCCTTTGTATCCGTATTCATCACTTGGGATCAACTTGACTCGCATCCTAATTTGGTTAGAAGAAAGTTTCAGTCCAGCTTGTGGTTTCTTAAATAACGATGATGATTTAGGTATTTCGTAGGGAATTAAATTTTTGTTTTACTCCTCTAGTCTCAGCCAACATCCTCTTTTTTTTTGGAGGTTTATTTCTAATTCTATCTCTACTGCTACAACAACTGCTAATAAATCACTATCATTAATAATCCATATGCTAACTTATTTTTGAAGAGAACGAAGGAAGAACATGAAAAAATTTAAAAAGAAACTGATCTGATATTTTTTTTCTTAACTCGAAGAAAGAGAGAGAAAAAACTCTACAACACGTCTTTTGTAGCTATACGTGACCACCATCTACAAACTAACTAACTAACGAACAGTACTACAACCATTGATTTACTCACATGCCATAAGAAGTCAACTCTTTTACAACTACTCGAAAAAAATCTGGGCACTCCTTACAAAATTTCCTTTACCCTTTACAAACATCCACTTGAGAAGGGAATCTGGATGTTAGGTCATTCGTTTATCTCTCTTCCATTTCCCCTTCACAAGCAATCCTCGCCATGCTTGTATAACCTAATATCATCTTCAATAGTTACCTTTCATTTATTTGTATTGTAACCTTTTTTTTCCTATTAATTTATCTTTTGATTTATTTATCACATCTTTTTTTTCCGTAATAGGCAGGAAAGACGTGGGG
>JAPQNM010000040.1:9942619-9950119 GCA_029783475.1 Metacarcinus magister
GTGCATTACAGCTGGGCAAAACTTTTCCGGTTGAAGTTTGAAAGCAAGGTCAAGGCAAGGTCAGCATGACTGCGGTGGCCAGTTGGCGGCCTTGTGTGATGCAGCGGAAAGACTAAGACCTTCAGCGTAGAACAGCATATCAGTTTGTTGATAGAACCATGTGGCGGAGAGTGCAAGGCCTCCACTTTGGACGGATGATGATTTTCCCCATAAAGTGAACCACACAAGGGCGGCACAATTTGTAGAGTAGGTGGTGCCTAACCCTACTGGTACAACGCCGCCCCGCTGATCATGGCTACTAAGTTACTACTGAAGGTGTTTTTGACTAGGCTTTGACAGATTGGTGAGGAAGGATTTAAAATTTGATACCTTTTACCAATATGAACAACTACAAATTTTTTCCATTGTGTGGAAGAAACACTTGTCATTCCGCCGGCAGCCACTATCAGGCCAGGACGCCTTGGAACGTTCGTCGTTTTTTTCCGGTAGAGTACAAGGAGCTGTTGGTTATTTAGCTACATGTATGTTTGTGGTTTGTGGTTTGTGCAGCTCCTCGGAGTCTCTGCCGGATGTTCTTTCTTTCACTACACCCTCACAATGGGATTTGAACAATAGCTTGAGGCGTGTCACTACCAAGAGCCAACAGTCTTACTCACTCGAAAAATAATGTGACTGGACGATAATTCCAAAATAGCTTATCACATCAAGATTTCTTCATGTTAACCTTTATCCTTGCCAAGGGTTGTAACGGGAAACCGACACAACCCCATGTTTGTAAAGGGACAGGCAGCAGGATACCACGCGTGCCCCTTACTGCCCCGGGGTGATGCCTGTCCGGGGCTATGAGACTATTTTGTTTTTAGGTGTTTCTTCTGCGCCGTCATTACGTGCTGAATGAGACGGTGAGGAGAAGTGCGCACCGCATCTGCGAGGCTGCCGCCACTCCTGAGTGCCACCACACGCTCCGCTGCCATCATCACTATCTGTGACAGCTGTACAGGTGAACTGTCATGTAAGAAGTCTGGCATTGGGCTGTTACCTTCATTACCTCTGAGTGGGCACTCCCACAGGTCCTCGTGCTCCTGCTGCTGCTCCCTGACGGCAGAAGTGTTATTATCCATCCCCGATACAGATGTTTGGTGACGACTCACTGTGATGCTGGAGGGTTCTCCATTCACGGGAGGCTCAGGAGAGGGTTCGAGGAAGAACGCCTCTGAGTCAGATAAGGGCCACTCGGCCTCCGGGCAGGGATCCAATTGTTCCCACTGCGTCTCCCACTGAAAGGCTCGCACGGCCACCCGTCCCTCCCCGCCGCCGCCCATCACTCCCCAAGCCATGCTCACACCCCCGGCCAGCGTGCGGGACAACAGGCGGAGCAAACTAGGGGAGTATAGGTGCTTGAGGGAGCGGAGAGTATTAACGGGACTGCAGGGAGGCAGGTTCCCTTCCGGCTGGGACCTCAGGTGACAGGTGAGTAGGGCGAAGATCACTTGGCCCACGTGGTGTACGAAGCACCGTTCCGAGGGTCCACTGGCCGTGGCTCTCTGGTGGCCCGAGGATCCACGCCACGTCTCGCAGCCACAGCCTGTCATTCTGTAAAATAGTCACCATTAGCCAACACCCACGACCTTAGGACATTACTTCGCATTCTAGAGATTCTCGCACTTCGAAAACACCCATAAGTGTGCGACGGCTATGAAATTTAGTAAGTATATCGTAGTAAAGTTATGTCGTTTTCTATGATAATACATCTTTCTTTTTGGGTAACTAAACTACTTTTGTTGAACTACATTTATCTGATGTCAAGTAAAGGCAGGATTACACTAGCTTCTGATATCGCTTGATCTAGCGATATGGCTGGATTGGCCAGCCATTTACGCTGCATTGGCTACTGATTCTCGCTGCACTGAGCTAGCAGTCAGAACGGTCTTCACTGGCATGTTTTGCTAGCGCTAGCGGTAAACGAATGTAGGTACTAGGCAACGAAAAAAAATATTGCACTTCTTTTTTTAATGACGTTTTATGAGTATCAGAAAAATAGGATAGACGACAATACAAGAAAACACTTCTCACATGACATAGATGGAACGCCACCAAAACAAACCTTTCTACAAAGGCCGAAAACATGAATAATTCAATTCATTAGTCCCATGACGCTATTATAAGTCTCATGGAAGAAGTTCATGAGCATTTATTATTCTTTGTTTTTGTGTTTAATTTTCATTCCTTGCCATGTTTATAATATATAAACAGCTTGTTATACGATCTGCCTGAAAACTTACGTTTGGCGGATCAATATCATATCGTCACATTAATCCATGTATTATGAAAATGTACATAAATTTTATCGTAATAAACAAATGAATCTGAATCTGAAAAGCTGATTCCGCTAGCGGAATTGGCGAGTGGTTCTACTTGTGAGTGTGACCAGACTGCTAGTCGTATCGCTGTCATACCGTAGCTTAAGACTAATTTAGAAAACACGCAGTACAGACAAAGGACATGTACTGAACTGCTAATTGCCACACAGTTAATCTCCAGTACACTGTTCTACCTTGAGGAGCTGTGAGGGGCTGTGAGGGGCTGTGAAGGCCTGGCTGGCAATAAACACATTATCTCATGACATACCACCTCTGAAGAGGGCTGTGACAACGGACTTGTTAAAAGTGTAAACCTTCTCCAGGTCTCCTCAGCTACACCTACACGTCATGTAATACTTGAATGTATATTGAAGGTATACTTGAAGGTATATTGATGCATACTATTCAAAGGACGTTCAAGAGTTGTGAAGGCTGCGTAAGGTCTGAGTCCGAGGAATCGAAGAAAAACGGAAACAAAACAAAAAACAAAGGATGGGAAAGAGAAAAACATACATAGTATAAACAATAAGACACACACACACACACAGAGAAAGACGTTCAACAAAGAAGAAGAAAAAAACCTAACATCCTTTTAACTATTTACTCCCCTGACTAACCTGTGTTTCCTGGAGAGCATATTCTCGAGAGCAATCCTGTCCCTGAGTAGGAAAATGTTGTCCAGAGCCAGGGGTGTGTAGGGCAAGCCGGTCCTCAGCATGTGCAGGAGCGCGGCGCCCACCTGATAAACCACTGTCCACACCAGCTCCTCAGGTACTGAACACCCACAGGCAGTAAGGCGTCTCTGTAACAATGGGGAAGAGGGAGTCCTGTGTGCTTCTGACTGACTGGCTGACCGACTGACTGACTGACTGACTGACTGATTAGGTGATTGACTTATTGACTGATAGACTGATTGATTGTTTGATTAACTAACTGGCTGACTAAATGAATGATTGATTGACGAACTGACCGACTGATTGACTCACTGGCTGACTGACTGAGTATTTGACTGATTAATCGACTAGTGAATATTATCTCTCTCTCTCTCTCTCTCTCTCTCTCTCTCTCTCTCTCTCTCTCTCTCTCTCTCTCTCTCTCTCTCTCTCTCTCTCTCTCTCTCTCTCTCTCTCTCTCTCTCTCTCTCTCTCTCTCTCTCTCTCTCTCTCTCTCTCTCTCCCTCTCTCTCTCTCTCTCTCTCTCTCTCTCTCTCTCTCTCTCATCTCTCTCTCTCTCTCTCTCTCTCTCTCTCTCTCTCTCTTCTCTCTCTCTCTCTCTCTCTCTCGCTTTCTATATCAGCTTTCTGTTTCACGCTCAGTTGAACTTTACATTTACTTACCGTTTTCCTTTTTTTTCAAGATTTTTTTTATTCTTCCACTCAGCCTACTTTGCTTTTTACTTGACGTTCATGTTTTGTTCATATCCATTCATGTGTTTCCAATTAAACAGAAAGGAAACTCTATTTCTCTTACTCTCACTCGCCACCAGTCACCCCTTAATTGCTTCTCTCAAACACTTGATCTTAAACCCAGTTAGTTCTCACTTTTAACACCACCCATTCACCTCTTCATTCCACCTCCACATTATAACATTCACCCACGTTTGAACTTTCCAATCACACCCTTTAAACACACCATTCATTACTGCTCACCTGACCTACACATTCCTCATTCCTTTCTCCTATTCACCATCAGTTCCTCTTCTTCTCTTACACACTCACTTGAATCTGATCGAGGGTGGCAATAGGGGTGTCCAGGAGGTAGAAGGCGTTCCCAGTTATGTCATCGTAGACCACGCCCCATACACTCAATACATGCTGGTGATCTACCCAAAACCAGGCGTCTGCAGACCAGCCCAGCCAGTGCCATCCACCCTGTTGAAGAGGAAACACGTCGAGTATGATTCTCTGTTCCGATTCAGCGAAGGAAGAAAGGAAAGAAGCGACCATTGTGTGATCTGTATGGTGGGGAAAGTGGTAGTGTTGGTGGTGGTGGAATGAGGATGTATGAATTAGTGCGTGATTTGTGAAACTTTGAGGGTATGGAGAGAGAGAGAGAGAGAGAGAGAGAGAGAGAGAGAGAGAGAGAGAGAGAGAGAGAGAGAGAGAGAGAGAGAGAGAGAGAGAGAGAGAGAGAGAGAGAGAGAGAGAGAGAGAGAGAGAGAGAGAGAGAGAGAGAGAGAGAGAGAGAGAGAGCAAATACAATAATATCAACGAAATTAATAGAGAAACATTACAAGAAAAATATGAGTGGCTATAATCACTCAAATGAGAATATATCAACATAAACAAAACACCACCACCACCACAATAACAACAACAGGGCAGTGAGGTGTTGGGGGGGGGAGGGGTTGAGGGGTGGGGGGGTGCCAATGTGTAATGTGCCAAATCCTTTCTCCCAACTCTCCAGGTAACTCACAGCTACCTGTACTCACGGAATGTTGGTGTGTGTGTGTGTGTGTGTGTGTGTGTGTGTGTCGGGGTTCGATTGCTAGCTCATATTCCGATGTTTTGGCGCAATTTACAGTTCGTCGAGCCAGCCAGCCAACCAGCCATACCTTAACCCCTTAACCCATTTACCTCTGTCGTTTCACCTTCCCCCTTTCCCCTAGACCCAGAGATACCCTTTCCCTCCTCGTCCCTTCTCCTTATTGCTTGCACGGTTTACATTTCCTTGTTATCTTTTCCTAATATCAACAGACCCTCCTCACCCCCCTTTACTCCAACGACCTGTCATGCCTCCTCCTTCAAAACACTTCCTGGTCTTCGATTGCAATTATACATTCTGTCTTCTGGGTTCCTGAAGGTCACCGTTGCCTTTCACTGCGTCAAGTTACAATAAAGTCTCAATTAATTCTCATTGCAAAGTCGTGTTCACTGATTTATATTAAGGATGGAAATACCCGACTGACTCTGTTTTCATTCCCGTGTGTGTGTGTGTGTGTGTGTGTGTGTTTATAGTTCACACAGAGAGGATGAGAGGGAATTCCTGAGACTCTTTAAAGTGCTTCTTATAATTAGCATTTTCATGGCGACGCGGTGACGGAAGGAAAACTTGAAAGGAAGGAGTGAAGGAGGTAGGGAAGGAAGAAAGTGAAGACCCACCTGCCGTGTTTACAAGTGACTGGCAGCAGCTGAATGGCACCGTTTTTATGACCCCAACACTCATCCCAAAGCCAAGGGAAACCCCGTTGGGTCCTTGCCATCCCGGGAACCACCTGGCGGGAAGGCCTTTTACAGGAGTCACCCATAAGGGAAACACTAAGGAGACGGGAGAGTGAGGTTTGTAAGCTCAGTAATCTAGTCTCACCCACCTGTTCTAAACTACTCCTGAGGCACTGTTGTGAATGTACTGTGACCTTGAGGGGGTTTAGGGTCAGGCACGCCCCAGGGAATCATAGTGTTAATCCTCAATGTGTAAGGCGGTGTGGTGTGTGGTAAGGTATGTGTGTCGTAGTAGTGGTGGCCCAGTGAACAAGGCACCAGCTGTTTCTTGTTTACCCTCGTTTCCCCTTCCCCTTATCCTTACCTTGGCTTTATCCTCTCTTCCCCTCACCTGTCTTCCTCTCCCCTCCCTTCCTTCTTTCTTCTTACCCACATTCCTTTTTAGTCCTTAATTCCCTCTTACACCCTTGCTTTACCTTCTCTCCTCTTATTTCTCCTCTACTTCCCTTTTTATCTTCAGTTCCTCACATTTTCCTTTCAACCTTTCTTTACACTTCCTCCTGCCTTCCCCTTCCCCTTCCCCTCCCTCCCCTCACCCCCTCGACGCACAGCTGACGTCACGAGAGCAGACCTGGCCGCCAAAGCAGACCCTACAACCCTTGCCTGACAACCTATTCTTGGCACGAGTTACAGAGATGCGCACTGAAGTAATAGCCATGTTTTTTCCCTCCTGTAGTTTCCCCTTTTTACGACGCAGATAAGCAATGGGGGAGAAGAAAAAAAATCACACTAAGAAAAATAAACGAAAGCACATGTTAATCTTTTTTTTTGTTATTATTGTTATTATTATTATTATTTTCCTTTGATAAGCTGCACGAGGCCACCAACCAATCACAGCACGCCAAGGCCACCACGATGTTCCTTGACGAGCCAATCACGATAGCTCTGTCCCTTTTAGCCACGCCCCCCTCCTTACCCCCTAACACAAAGG
This sequence comes from Metacarcinus magister, assembly GCA_029783475.1. Classification (NCBI taxonomy): domain Eukaryota; kingdom Metazoa; phylum Arthropoda; class Malacostraca; order Decapoda; family Cancridae; genus Metacarcinus; species Metacarcinus magister. The sequence goes on from JAPQNM010000040.1 coordinate 9,949,131, forward strand.
AAAAAGGAGGAGGAAGAGGAGGAGGAAAGAGGAGGAGGAGGAGGGGAGATATGAGGAAAGGATGAGGGAATGGTGTCAGTAAGTTGCATGTGTGTGTGTGTGTGTGTGTGTGTGTGTGTGTGTGTGTGTGTGTGTGTGTGTGTGTGTGTGTGTGAATTATAGCTTTTGTGAGGCAGAAGCAGCTACAGGAAGGTACTGATAAGAGAAGGAAAAAATTAAGTAAAGTATTCCTTTCAGTGTAACCACGAGAGAACGTTTTGTGATTCCCTTACGATTACTACTCTCTCTCTCTCTCTCTCTCTCTCTCTCTCTCTCTCTCTCTCTCTCTCTCTCTCTCTCTCTCTCTCTCTCTCTCTCTCTCTCTCTCTCTCTGACCTCGACTGGAGCTTGGTTTATCGAAATGTATATTCTCAATGCTAAAAATACAAACTTATCTTGAGAGAGAGAGAGAGAGAGAGAGAGAGAGAGAGAGAGAGAGAGAGAGAGAGAGAGAGAGAGAGAGAGAGAGAGAGAGAGAGAGAGAGAGAGAGAGAGAGAGAGAAAGGGCTCCTTTGGGCGGCGCTGCAGAAGTTATATATCCCAAAATCGAGAATCCATCTCCATCACAGATACATGAAAATCAAATAATAATCATAAAATTGAGTCCAAATTCACACACACCACACACACACACACACCACACACACACACACCACACACACACACACCACACTTGAATAAGACGCAGTAGACAGGCCACACCCTATCGTTTCCTCGGTCAAAGGACTTAATAATAATCGTGGCAGGAACACGTGCCGCTACATTTTTTTTTCTCTCTCTCTCTCTCTCTCTCTCTCTCTCTCTCTCTCTCTCTCTCTCTCTCTCTCTCTCTCTCTCTCTCTCTCTCTCACTGACAAAGACGGTGGATTTTAGTACAGCCGCGGGGTATTAGGGAGCCAAACGCGGGAGAGGGAATGGCACGGAAGAGAATGACTAGGCACTGTTCACGG
>JAPQNM010000040.1:9965119-10005119 GCA_029783475.1 Metacarcinus magister
TTTCCAACGCAAACATTGAAACAGAATGCTTCCCTCTGTTTTCTTCCTCCCGACCCAAAACAACTTGGAAAGAACCTTAAATAACCACACTTGTGTCCTTTCCTTTGCAATCTTGTACTACTTCATTTCGTCCTTTCATTTCCCGTTTCCTCAGTATACATCAGGAGACATGAAGAAAGAGAAGAAGCTAAAAGATAAACTATTACAGCAGTGGAGTTAGTCAGGGTGGAAGAGGGGAGAGGGAGAGAGAGAGAGAGAGAGAGAGAGAGAGAGAGAGAGAGAGAGAGAGAGAGAGAGAGAGAGAGAGAGAGAGAGAGAGAGAGAGAGAGAGAGGGGTTCATAAACACAATTAACTAACTTCCCTGTTTACATTTCTGAGTCATCGGTAAGTTATAATACCCACAACAAGTGAGTGATAGTAAGGATTAAGAAGCAGGAAGAGGAAGCATGAGGATGAATAGTCTGGGGAAAAAGAAAACAAACTGTGCGTGTTCTCCGATATCACTCTCCCTCCCACGCCCCATCTTCCCGAAGGTCTCGCTCACGCCCTCGAGGCCAGCTGATCCAAGGGTGGGCGTGGCGGCGTGAAGGTTGTGATGAGTGCGATGGTGACGGACCGGTTAGCTGTGTGTGTGTGTGTGTGTGTGTGTGTGTGTGTGTGTGTGTGTGTGTGTGTGTGTGTGTGTGTGTGCGTGTGCGTGTGCGTGTGTGTGTGTGGATGATTATATTCAACAACTTGCAGCCATGACCCTCACGCACCTAGACGAAGCGGCTCCTGACCCCTGACCCGCCGCTGCACCTGGTTAGGGTCAAGGGTGACCTTTCTCCCACCCAAGTCGTGGCGCGCGTCTACACACACACACACACACACACACGGCCTTTGTGGCACATCTTGAAATTTAGCGGCGAGAACACACATCGATGCCTCTCTCTCTCTCTCTCTCTCTCCTCTCTCTCTCTCTCTCTCTCTCTCCTCTCTCTCTCTCTCTCTCTCTCTCTCAGTGGGAAGTTGAGTTACTACTATATGTAACCTCAAGCAGAACTTCACGTCCTTACAATGACTTTTCCCTCCCAGATGATAAAGACACAACCGTCGTCCTTGCACGCTCATCACCTTCTCGGAATCCACGACGCTGCGAGAAACAGACAACCTTTTCCTCTATACCATCTAGCCTGCCCTGTACGTCATAGAAAACGGTCATTGTGTACTCATCTACTTAACCAATCACATGCATCATTATTACGCCCACCGTTTTTATGATTGGCTAGTCCCGGAGTGGTAAGGCGAATGTTTTATTTTCTGATCGTTGGGACTGGTAGTAAGGGATGGGGGAGGAGGGGGTCATGCTCAAGGGAAGGCCACCACGATCAGGCATCCTACCTCTCATCCGCCCCCACCTGCCGACCCCCATTGCCTGCAGTCGTCTGGTCAATGCACGTAGGGACGCACCACACACACCTCCTTGCCCACCCATGAAAACCGAACGTACACCACATGCCATGCCCTTGTTCACTTGGTTAATGGTTACATGTTGCTTGTTTGTTTAAGTGTGTGTGTGTGTGTGTGTGTGTGTGTGTGTGTGTGTGTGTGTGTGTGTGTGTGTGTGTGTGTGTGTGTGTGGTGCAGTGTTCTAGTAAATAATTTCCCATCTGCTTTGTTAGTTGATGATCTTGATTGATTATATACATTGATCACTTTATCTTAAACAGGTTTCATCAGCATATAGCTCTAAAGTTCATGTAAAACAGAAGTTGACATTGTTATGCCTCGTGTTCTGAAATACGGATGAATTGATCAAAAGGAGTAAGTAGCTACGAGAGTTACGGCCGGGAATCGAACCCCTGACAGAGCATTCAACGTATTGATACTTTACCAATCAGATCATAACGATCACCAAGGTCCAAGTGGAGTGTGGTTGAACTTGACTGTCCCGTCACTACAACTTAAGAGATACGGCCCATAATGGAATAATTACTATCATTGTTATTAAAATTATTGTTTATGTATTATCATTATCATTATTATCACCGCTATTTTTGTTGTTACCATTATTTTAATATAATGAAACTCTCCTCACTGCACACTGACTCCCTTACAACAGTCGCCTGTGTTCATTTCCTGCCGTGGGACGTAAACACTAAAATTGAAAGTCACTACCTTAGGACAAAACACATTAATTACCTCTGACAGCTAAGCGTCCAATTTGTTTTATAGTAAGTACCAACACACGGACACAAGCAGACCACTATGAACTCACCCAGGGAACGCAGTAGCCGTGGATGGCGGAGGTGGCAGCGTAGGTGGTGAGGTAGGGTTGGCGGTCCAGACAGCAAGTGACTCGCCACGTGACAGCGCGATGGAAGAAGGGTTGAGCGAAGACATCAGTGAGGGGCGCCGCCCCTAGGGACTCACACTCACTGGCTGCCACTGTTGATACCAGACGAGACACCGCCCGCGGTGCTCCCGCCCACAACAACAGTCGCCGCAACTTACGCAGGCCAAAAGATGCCACTAGAGTGTTGCGAGTAAGCAGCAGCAGAGGCGCGGGGCTGCGGGGAATGTTAGCGTCAAGCTCGCCCTCGTTCCTGGCGCGACGGAAGGGGTGATAGGTGTGGAATGTTCCGCCTAGCTGCTGCAGGAGGCTCTGGACGGCTGCGGGCAGGCCTAACGCCGCAGCAGCCGCCGGGCGCCACGGTGCCGGAGCCCGGGGCAGCAGAGAGTTGGGTCGCGGTGCGGGGGCCACCACCGTCATGATTACTTAGGGCACCGACACCTGCAACACCGACACACGCCGCCCTTCGACACGCTTTATCTCACTGGCCAGACAGACACATAGCTTGTATGTCACTACAGCAGAATTTGCTCAAATAACGTAAGTGGAAATCAGTTTGTCACCACCGTAACAACAACAATGAATATTAAGTAATTAATGGTCAGGCTGCCGTCTTCACACGCGGCGCCTGCTACGACAGCGTGAGTGTGAATGGCAGAGAGGCCGATGCCAGCTATTATCACCTGCTGCTGACCAGTGTTGCTGCAACTCTTCGTACTTCCTTGTATTTTGACACTGCTCGGAAAATATACAACTATGATGCACGGAAGTAATTCATATTTCATAACAAAAAACCTACATGCAAGAAAAACAAATTATGTAATATTACGTACACCGGAAATTTGAAAATAGTAGAGAAAAGTATTGTACGCCTGGCAACTCTGTATTCTTGGCTCGGATTGAGTTTGTTTTGACAAGAGCGCAGCAGCCGTGTTGTGACGGGTTGCGTGTACTCGGCAAAGCGTATACGTCTTATTATTGCATGCCAACTTTACCTCACAGCTCCAGGTGGTAATAAGGAACAAAGGCACAAAGATGAAGTCGATGGATTTTAAAGTATTTAGGTGTTTACCCAAGCAGGGAAAACTTGGCGTTGCTTGGTGGTATACCAGTAGCACACAAGGGGAACCAAAACAGACAAGGAGGGGTCTTGGTGGGTTTTAAACAGCGATTCCACATCACGTGACACACATCTTCCGATGGCACAAAGGAAGTAGTAGTGGTGGTCTCTAAAAGAGAACCTCAAACTTATGGACAAAGATCAGCCTGTGCATAGCTAATTAATATGTTCGCTTTCCCTTGATCATGTACAGAAAAGTTAATCTATACCTGGGCCGATACTTATAAAGTAATGATCTTGTCTCAGACTGTCATAAGCACAGAAAACAGCGGATAAAACTGAGCGCGATTCATAACTATTAGGAAAACAGTCACAGTCCCGCTCATAGCGAAGTTTGGGTGCGGGAGGGAATGACGACTATACTTTTGTCTCATGCGCGCTGCCGCGCATCATAACATTGAATGATTGAACATGGCCGAAGCTGCAACAGTAACACAACGTCGCCCAAGATCTTTCCGTGAAAGGAGAGACGTTCTGCATGATATTGATGATGCAGAACTACTCTTTTTAAAACTTTTAGTGGTTAAATTTCATGATATCCAAACCGAATGCTTGTTATAATGTAGCGTTGTTTTGGCCGCTTACGCCGTTGTCTGAGACCCATTCAGAAGCTCCGTGACTGAAGTGGGAAAATGTCATAGCTCAGTTAAGTCGCACTATTAAAAAAAAAATCATAATTCTTTATAAGTATGGGCCCAGGCTTATATCCGTATAAAAGTGGATGGTCGAGACAAAGTATTTACTCTCCCCTCCGCCTCTGCACACTGTTTGTTCATGGGAGAACACAGAGAGGCTTCCCAGATCTCTCGCTGTCCCTTTCGGTCGCCTTTTACAATCCACAGGGAATACGGTGGTGATATTCTTGGTTCACGCCAGCTTCTTGGTGAATAATAGCGCTTTCATCAATAGCTACCTATATACCTATATATAGTTCGGGGGAGTTTTGAATCACCTTTGTAAATGAATAGATGAACATGTATAACAGGTCTCCACAAGTGTATGAAGGTATGTAGAAACAAACATGTTTTCAGGAACATGATTATACATACCTTCATACACTTGTGTAGACCTGTAATACATGTTTATCTATTCATTTACAAAGATGATTCAATAATCCCCCCAAACTAGGTAGCTATTGACGAGAGCGCTATCACTCTCACCAAGAAGCTGGCTGGGATCGAACTCGCAATCTTTCGGCCAGGAGGCCAGGAGCACTGTACCACATAGCCACACGGCCCTCTACTTGTTTATAAGACAACTTACACTCACAAAGGTGACAGTGCTATTTTTCTTGGAAGTCAGACAATTAATAGTCAACTTCGCTGAGAAATTTATTTTATAAATTTTGTACATATTTTACCTTCCTGTCTAAATTAAACACTATGAAATCTAATATTCTACAGCTCATGAAAAGTCTGTTGAAAATTCGTACTTTGGCGAAAGTGTAGTTTCATAAACAGGCAGTTACACTTTTGCCTGTTTCATAATGTGTTTGAATTTGAAAAGAAAGCAAAGTTCATAATACATGAAATTCAGTATTCCTAAAAATATTTTGTTCCTTTCAATCGGTGACTACAGCAATAATCATTTACGTAAATAATTAATGCAAGATTCATCAATTAAAAGACACATTCTAAAAGGAAATATTAAGGGATGTCATTATCTGAACTCAATCATAGAAAAGTCTTGCCAAGGATACCAACAGAATATAGTAGTGTTCATAGAGAAAACATCAAAGATGTATTTGTAAATGAAGACATGACTATATTTACCTACTACTGCATAAAACAGGTACTTACTGAGATGTCTTGATTCCCTCTTCACAACTAATGCATCACATATCTAATGAACTGCTTTGATCCCTTCGGTTGATGTGGAAAAATGTCCTTACATTATCACATGTAAATATGTTCACGTTTCATCAATCCACCATTAAGCTGCAACTACTGCATGACTGACTCAGCAACTAATTATTTTGGTTAAACTTTATAGAGCCATTATTTACTGCTGCTTGGAGCTGTTCCTGTGTCAGCAATGAGACTCTTCCATCTGGCAGCTGAAGAGCCATCTGTTCTCCCTGAGATGTTCGAACTAAAACCAACCGACCCTGTTGTTGAACTACTTGCTGCTGCTGAACAACTGGCTGCTGTTGAACAACAGTTTGCTGCTGCTGAACCACTGTTTGTTGCTGTTGTTGTGACACCACTTGCTGCTGCTGAGGTTGTTGTTGTTGTGGTTGTTGCACAACTAACTGTTGCTGCATCACTTGTGTTTGTTGTTGCACAACTTGTGTTTGTGCTACTTGTTGTTTCTGCTGAACTAAATGTTGCTGGGACTGTCCAGGTGTTTGCTGTTGAATTAATTGTTGCTGATTTACTATTTGTTGCTGTAACTTTTGTTCCCCAATATTTTGCTGCACTTGACCTTGCTGTAACGTTGCAGTTCCCTGCAGTGTATGTTGAACAGTTCCAATGTTTGCCTTTGCTGGTTGTTGTTGAATTACTTGCCCATTTCCCTGGACATAGATTAGCTGCTGATGTCCTTGATTTGCCTGTCCTTGACTAGCAACCACTTGCTGAACCATTTGCACCACCTGACGACCCCCACCAGGCTGCACAATTTGAACAAGTTTTTGAGTGGGGGTGTTCCGGTGACCACCGCTCCCACTAACAGGTTGTAGCCTCACTACTTGTTGTTGGTGTTGTTGCAATACAGATCCTTGAGCTACTTGAACCACTTGCTGTGCAACCTGCTGGACTGGCTGATTCACAACTACCTGTTTGTATGTAGCAGCAGCCTGCTGGACAACACCTTGATTTAACTGTGGAGAGACAGTACTCTGGGTGCCGGTGGCTGCTACTCGCTGTTGCAGCACTATTTGATGCTGACCAGCCTGAGCACTTGTCAATTGTGATTGTGTGGTTGTCATTTTCTGCAGCACACCTGTTGCCTGACTTGAGTTTATAATGGTACCTCCTTGCTGGTGTGAAGCAATTACACCTGTCACAGGAACTTGAGTTGTTCTAGTTCCTTGTGGAGAGGATACCAAATTACCAAAAACTCTCTGTTGCACACCGACTCTTGAAACAACCTGACCTGATGCAGACACATTGACTGGTACAACCTGTTTGACCCCAATCTGCTGAGCTAGTGATGTCTGCTGTGAAACAACAGCTGGCTGTGCCACTCCTTGGGATATAACATGACTCTGCTGCTGAACAATTTGTGACTGCTGCTGTACATCTTGAGTCTGTAGTGTATCTTCTAATAAGGCATTAGCCCCAGACACCACCTGCACCTTTGCTGCTGTGTTGGCAGCTATCTGTGTCTGGCTCTTCTGTCCTGGTTGAACTGCACCAGGTGTGAGGGATAAGGTATATCCTCCTCGACCATTGGGTAAGGCAACTATTTTGCTTCCTGTCCGCTGCATCAACTGTGCCAAGGATTCTGATTCCAGCTTCAACTGTACCTGTGTTTGTCCCCCAGGTCCAGACACAGCTACAGGTGTAGCTGTTACTGTCTGACCTAAAGGTTGGGTTGGAGCCACTGCCACAGCTGATGGAGACTGTACTGCTACAACAGGCTGCTGAACATTTGTTTGGCGTACTGAACTACCTTCTGACTGCATCACTGTAGATGCAGAATTTGCAGGGACACCAATTCTGTTCACTACTGGTGTAACTTGTGGTCTAGCAGGAGCCACAATGGTAGGAAGAGTTTGTCTGTTTCCAGACTGATTTATAGCAATAAAATTACCATGCTTTGTAGGAGAGGATCCTAAATTTGTTTGTGTTCTGACAGTTGGTGGCACAACTGATGATACCACTGAAGGGGAAGCAGAGACCAGTCTTGTATGGGCCACTGACGAAAGACGATTAGAATCTTGCTGCATTGTGGTCTTGGGGATGGCTACAGCTTGTGGTTGAACAGGTGCACTCACAGTTGTTGGTTTAGTTACTCCTCTGTAAGCTAATGCTAAGGTGTTTGGTGAGGAGACACCACTAACCACTGAAGATATTGGGGCAACTCGAGGCACACTCGGAGAATTGTTGGTCGCTAGGCTCTGCAAGTTAGTGAGAGGCTTGGGTGTGGTCACACTTGAGGTAGACGTGGCTGTGGCAACAGATGGTGAAGGCTTTACTGTGGCTTCACCATCAGGTAGGCCTGGAATGTTGTTGGTTATCATGTGAGCATTTGTATTGACAGTGTAAGTTTGGCCATGGTGCTGTAGCTTGATCTGGGAAACCCGACCCTTGATGCTTGGCCTCATGTACCTCACCAGCTGCAAGGCCTGTTCTCCCACAACTCGTACGTACACTGGAGAGCCTTGGTCGTTGATGGCTGCCACCACCACAGTCGGCACATTGGGCTTCAAGTTTAAGTTCTGGAAAGTCTTCTTTGGGAACACCATTCCTGGCCTTGTGGGTGTTGCTGTGCCTTCCTTCTTGACCACCTGACTTGCCAGATTTTGAACAGAACTTAAGTCAACCTTAGTCCGGTCAGCTCCAGCAATTTTGCTCCCAGCTCCAGAATGTACATGACCTTTATTGTCGATGTAGCCCATAACATGCCCTGCTTGGGACAGTAAGTACCGGTGAACCCCTGTAGGTAGAGGGTTGGTTGGTTCTTCTACAGCTACTTTTTCTTCTCTTTCCTTCTCATCATCTTCCCTCTTTTTCCTTTTTCTTACCCTTTCTTGCTCTGCCTCTTCAGATGCTTGCAAGGCAAGCTTTTCAAAGTCTAGGCCATCATAGTTGACCATCTTCTTCACTTTCCGTACTCGGCCACGGGAGGAAACAGCATACCCATCAGCATTCTCTTCCTGTGCCAGACTCGGGGTCTCCACTGGAGGGGCGGCCGTCTCCATCAGTTGTGTCACTGCTTGCCGCTTTGCTTTCCTCTTCCTCAGTTTGCGCTTGGGATTTCCTTCCTCTGTAAAAGCAAATATAGGTATCTTTAAATAAGGAATGGCAAATCAAATTAATTATGCCTTCACAATAAATACACAAATGCAGTCCTCATTTGCAGAATATACATACAGTTTTCCTTACTATGTGCAATGATTAGATAACAAACACCCATATAGATTTTAAAAATCTTTCAATAATTGCTGCCACAAAAAAGCATTACCCACTTCCTTACATAATACAGCATCACTGAATGAACTGCTGTAACTGTTCAAACACACACAGTAATTAAACTGTATACTCGTGAGCAAATACTAAATCTGTCTAGTCAGTTGTCATCACAAAACAAACAGCACAGATGGGAGAAAATAAATAAATAATACATATATATGAAATAAACAAGTAAATATAATGTACTGTATATGTAAAATACGCATTGCAAGATTTACTTCAAGTTTATTCAATTCTGTACAGCCCAAAAAATTAGGCTTTGAAATGTCTTTGAATTGATATGATCATCTGTCAACCCTATACATAGTAAGTATCATGCAGTGTGTTCCACCAACTAAGCATCACTCATAAAGGCACTCACCTTGCTGCTCAGTAGGGTATGGCAAAATCAATCATATTATCCATACTAAAGAACAAAGATGCAATAAAAGGGGCTGATGTGGCGAAAGGAGTGACTATTCTTGTTGTGAATTGGTCACCACTTATTGAAAAAATGGAAAAACTATTGCTAGTGTGGATTAATGATAAACAGTTTATTGGTGACTGAACCAATAATTTGTGAAAACTTAAGCAGTTGCATGGTGATCTTGAGTGAAATACCCCTGGAACCAGTGCTGAAAGTGATGATTATAAATTTGAACAATAAAAAAAATTGAACAGCCTCCATGAACTTTAATTTAACCTTAACCCTTAACTATCCAAAAATATTTTGGTTTGTTGAAAAAAATATTGCTATTTTTCTCTTTCTCTGTAGACATTTTAAATCTACAGTCAATTAAAAAAAATAATAACCTTTTTATATAGTAGAAAAACATTACCGATGAATTTGTCCAAAATCTTTCTAAAATCAGGGTGCGTCTTCCAAGATGCAGCGTCTTATAAGCTAGAAAATGCGGTGGACAACCTCACTTAAATAAATGATGAGAGGGTAAATGAAATTGAAGAAAAAAAATAATGATTTAAAGAGGATCCAATAAGGTGCAAAGCATGAGATTAAAGAGGATGTTGAAGATTTAATGAAAAAGTGGAAAGAAGAGAAAGATAAAGATAAAATGAGCTTCAAGGAGATATTTGAACAACAAATGGAACACAAAGAAACATGATTAATAAGTAATTAAAGTTATTTAGTCACAAAAGAAGATAGTCAGAGATGCAGCAGAGCAATTGGACAGTTAAGGGTTAACATTTACAGGGGCTACGTAACAGATACCCATGAATGTTAGAAATCCACGAATGTGCCTTGATAACATTACTAGACTCTATTTCTTTATATAACTATGGAAAACCCTTTTTGTATCTTTAGAACCATTATTAGTGGCACATAAGCTGTAAAAAAATAAAGGTTAAAACTAGCACACCTTTTTTTGGCTACCCCCTTTAGGTTTTTATATATATATATATATATATATATATATATATATATATATATATATATATATATATATAAAAACCTGTGCCTGTTATTTGGCGAAGGTTTTTAGATTTTTTATAGTGACGCCTCGAATGTTTACGTTCTCTCTTGAATATATTGAAAACGATGAGAGGCTAGTGCAGCTAAAGCCTCAAATGTATATAAACATTGTAAGTCCCGTCTGAAGACAGTATGGCAGCAATTTGGGTAGTCTTTGGCCACTCAGCAATAATACTAAATAATGACAAGTGGCCAGCAGATATCGGGGGATCGAATCCGGGACCCTAAGTTCGCATGCCCAAACGCTTGACCACTGTACCACCGCCTGAGATATAGACAGATAGATAGATTTGCCAGATACTAGTAACATCACATCACAAAAATTGATGAGTCAACACAATGGATTTAAGATGTGGGACTGGGTGTGTACTGTGTAGCCTATTTCATTGAGCAGTCTTCTCATTCTTTTCAGTGATGGTTGAGGCAGATGAACCCACACACACACAACAATCTGAATCAGCCTTACAAGATCACCACAGTCCCCTAAAAGGTAGTCCATTTCCATACCATCAAGAGACTCTTCACTGGAGGATGAAGATGAGGATGACTCTCGTTGTAGTGGTGTTGGAGGCTCTGGCTCAGGTTCAGGGTCACTCATCCAGGCTTCCTCGGCTGGATCCACATAGTTGATGTCTCTGCAGGAAAAGTTTCATCCTTGAGTCAGACAGAAATTTGAACACATTTCCTACATGCTAACCTGAAGTTCACATATGCAGTTGGAATCCTTGTTTATAAAGGAAAGTTTCTGGTGTCCTACATGATAACAAAATATTATCATCCACATGTAAGCATCAAATCTATACAAACTTCTTACATCATAGGAAAAAGTGACAATAAACCTCCTACTTACTCAATTACACATATAAATCAAACAAATCTAATGTACACTAATAAAAATTTACTACCAAAAGATGAAACTAATACTCTCCAACAAGACTGAATTCAATATAAATACTTTCATAAATACATACAACCCAAACAACACTAACCTCTTCTCATAATCATTCCATTCATGCTTCAGCTTAGTACGAAGTCTCTTGGTAGCACTGAGCAGCTTGGTCTCCCATGGACTGAGCTCCTTCAACAGGTTGCAGAGAGCATTATGGAGCTTCACCTCACACGATGGACGCTTCTTCCCCTCTTCCTGTAGCAATCGTATGGTCCATTTCAATAATTTAGCATCCATATGATACGATGATTTATAATACATACATGTTCACACATTCCCTGCATGTCATAATAAAAGATGTGCAAAGAGGCATGGTTGGGGCAACTTTCGTTTTTAAGTTTTATTCCTACTGAACAGGAAAGGAAGCACAGAAGACTTCTTTTTTTTTACTTCAGCTTTTTTTCCCTTCTTCTTTAGATACCACGTTGCATGTGCCAGAAAAGGCAAGTCATACAATAATGATAGACAACAGAAAAATCTCTCCCTTTCTCTAACACACAGCAAATGTCAGAAAAAGGTAATCAAAATGATCAAGTCAATGAAGTCAAAATAGTTTTAGGATATCCCAATCTTAACCTCCCCTTCCAATGTTATGAAACTTCATGAGGCTACCTACCTGCATCAATAATATAGGAACATATTGATTGATGAGAGGCACATAATGGTCAAAGGGAAGCACTCAAACCCCTCACTGGCAAAATACAAACCTTTGTTTTTTTTGGAGTGCTCTTTTCCTCATCAGCTGTGCCCGTCTCTGTGTTTGTAGTGGTGCTCGTGCCCATGCCTTCTGGTAGTTCACCAAAGTTCTGAATGAGCACCCGCAGCTGTTCCACTGAAGTGACCACCAGTTCAAACATATCAATGTCTGGCTGGTAAGGTGAGGAATCATAAATGGCAGGGAGTTCCTTTACTGGTGAGGGAGATTTGTCTTTGGTCTTGTTCTCTTTAGACTTGGTATCCTCCTTCTCTTCCTTTTTAACAATGTCATCCCAATGATTTTCTAGACCCAAAATTGAATTTTCTTTTTTCATAAGACTATTAATATCATCAAAAGCATCACATTTTTCCTCTTTTATTTTAAGCTCTGTTTTTATTTCTTCTTTTACCTTACTACTACGATCATCACTGTCTTTCGCACCATCACCTTTCGTTTCCACATTTTCATTCACTTTGTCGTTAATTGTACCATTCATGAGAGATTCACTTTTCAGATCATTTTCCTTAACATTTGTATTTTTCAGTTGTCTTTTCAATTTAGGAACACAGTCACCATTTTGAGTTACACTACCCTCCTCACTCACAGCTCTATCAGCACCATTGTACGTCCTCTCCTCAGAGGTTTCTCTCGACTCCTCACCCAAAGTTAGTCTTTTGTTAGTCACCGGAATGTCATCTCCATTGAGAGCTAACTTTTGCTGCAAATGAAAGAGTAATTTCATGCCAAATGGGACTTATTCTAAATCATGTAAAAAATGTGTAATACACATCATAAAGAAAATACATCTATCGTTTAATTTTACACAAAAGAATATTGCAAATGGAACATGAACAGGCATGAGTAGACTAGACATGCTCTGCACCACACCCTTAGGGGTAAACAAGCAAAGGTATATATAAAAGAAAAACTGTCTGAAAGGAATATAATGATTCAAGTAAAAGTACATATCACACCAAACAAACACTCACTTTTTCCTTTGTGTGTACGGCTCGATGGCCTTTCAAGGCAGCAATATTCTGGAATGTCTTCCCACAGAGTTCACAGGTTGGTTTCTGGAAAACAATAATTTTGCATTTAAAAAAAGTTAATGGTATTGAGATCTTAATAATCATAAGGCAGGAAAATTTAAGACTATTCTGGCCAAATAGGAAAACTATAACTATGGGAGTAATTATATATAGTATATATGTTCACTAAAATGAAAAGTATGAAAATGTGTGAGACTATGAGATGCATGATTCTGATCCTAAGGATTGGACCACAGATCCTTTCAAACAAATGGAAAACAGGTTATGATGAAGAAGGAAAAACCAAGGTATTACACCATCATTTTGTTATCATCTGCAATAATCTTTCATCTTTCATGAGTTATGGGAAATGGACTTAAATGATAATACCAAGGATTATACACTATACACTTATTGTGATGACAGGAATGTAAATGGCCACTAGTAATACATGACAATGATAAAGTACTACCTTCTTTCCTCCCCGCCTGGTCCTAGGGTTCTTCTGTTGTGCTCGGGTCAGGTTTTCATGCTGGGCCGGCAGAGGACTATTGCAGGCTGTCGTCTCATCTTCTTCTCCCTCTTCTACAGTGGCCCCTTCCTCTGGCTTCTCTGTAGCTTCCTTTTCTTTACCTTCCTTCTCTTTACCTTCCTTCTCTTCTTTACCTTTCTTCTCTTTAGCTTCCTTCTCTGTAGCTTCCTTCTCTTTAGTTTCCTTCTCTTTAGTTTCTTTCTCTGTAGCTTCCTTCTCTTTAGTTTCCTCCTGATCACTCTCACCAGAAGAGTCTGAAATCACTGCCCACTTCCTTTTTGGTTTTGGCTTTGGTTCATCATCTGAAGAAAGACCCAGATCCTCCAGATCATCATTATATCTTGCTCGTGGTTGTTGCCTAAGGTTGACTGGCCGACTCCTACAGCTGATGCCAACTTCCTCCTCATGATTCACAGCTCTGCCTCTGCCCCTGCCTCTCTTTCTCTTCCTTTTCTTGCCTCTCGAGCCCTCCCACTCTGCTTCCTCCTCATATTTCTGTTAAAACACATTTGTGACAGATTAAGACATCTAGTAAATTAAGCTGTAATAAAATCTTAAATATCATCAGTCTTTCATTCACACCATTCAAGGGCATCAATCTATCTATCTATATACCAGGCTGATATCACCCTAAAGGAGAAGTAGCCAAGCCTTGTATAATACTAGCTAAATGCACATACACCCATACATACATACATACATACACCTAATCTCCTTTTTCTCTGCTACTCCCATAGTCCATGTTTCAGACCCATATGGTGCAGTTGGCACAGCTACTCCTTCATACAACCTTCTTTTTACATTCATTCCCATCGCTCTACAACTAAACTCCTTCTCCATTCCTCCCAACACCTTATTCTACATCATTTATTATAGACTCAACTTCTGTCTCTATTTCTCCATCTACAATTATCTTTGATCCTAAATACTTAAAATATACTTACGTGTCTATATTTTTTCATCATTTTCCTATGTTCTTTAATTTTATCTAAAGGTAGTATGCTTCCTTCCACCACTTCTTCTGTACGTGTCTCCACCTCAGGAGAAGGTACTCTGGCCCGCCTGTATATTCTGAGGTTCTGTCCACAAAACTGAGGGAAGTGCAGGTAGTCGTTGCCTTCCCGGTCTTGGCCCAGGTAATACTCCCGCTGGTCTGCCTCAGTCTGTTCTAATATCACTTCCTGGACAGTTTTGTGGTTGTTCTGAGAAGGGAAATGCATGACAGGTACAGTAAATGATAAGAAAAAAAAGAACTCTTCACTCTATCTTGCCACTATCATGTGAGGGTATAATGCAGACACTCAACAGTTGGTTATCATTATCACACTGGCTATGAAAGGAAAGGAACCAAGCGTCTTGACACACATTAATATTTCCACTAATCATAAAGTAGATGAAATAGTCTGTAAAATGTTGAAGACACGTAATCGACATACAAGTATCTACTGAAGCCACACTATATTAGATAAAATACAATATACTTACTAGGAGGAAGTCACACAGAGATTTAAGGAGCCAAACACGCTGGTGGTACGTCATTTCATGGAACAGTTGGCGATCAAAGGGATTGGTTGGGCCGCACACCAGCCAAAACTGAGGTTCAATCCCCATTTGGTCAAACACCTGAGTTGGATACATTCATTAGCTGTAACCTCATCATCTTTTCTAAGTAAAACATCTTATCTTTATACAATGCACATCTCCAGGAACAGAAAGATCTTACCTTGTGTGATTCACAGTTTTCCCGGTAATAGCACCTGTACCACAGCAGAGTTTTGTGGGCAAGTTTTCTGGCCCAGACTTTGTACGGCATGTAAGGCTTCTCACTGAGTTTCTGCCTTTGTTGGGGAGAGGAGAGGAGAGAAGTGAGCAGCATGGCTAAGGTGCGTGATGCTCGGGGCATGAGCAGCATACGCTCCAGCTCGTACTGAGGGACTTCATAGATGTTGAGGGTCTTCAGGGTCAGGTAAATGAAGTGACCTATCTGGGGCAGCTGAAAGTTGATCACTACATTAAATCATGCGTCAGAATAGATAAGATTCATCTTGTTAAATATGCAGGTCAGAACTACCAAACTCAACCCAATGTCCTAAATAACATGGACACACCTCCCACATTGCTCTCATTTGTGATCCATTTTGTTGTTTCATCAGCATCTTCTCCCACTCTATGACCTCCTGCTCACGGTCACGCTTTGCTTGTCTCATGGCCTCCATCTTCCTCTTCTTGAGTTCTTTGTCCCGTTGCACTCGGCACCCACGCACACGATACATCACATAGGAAAAGAAGTTATCTCCTGAAAAACAGTAAAATATTAATTGGGATTACACACATCATAGTGATTGATTCTAATTCAACTATAGCATGAATTACAAGACAGCTTATGCAGTTTTATATACAGAAGGGGAGGGAGAGTAATGTCTCCCTGAACCCTAAATGTTTTGTCTTGGCTACCCTCATTTAATGGGTATATAAGCCAGGTAAATAGGTAGATTACAGACAGAATAATTATGGTTACAATATAGACAAATAAAGAAGCAGATGTTGCCTGCTTAGAACAACAGGGGAGAGATAAGATAGTTTGGACTCAAATAATTACCATATATTAAATGTGTCTTTTCATGATTCAAGCAAATGCAAATGGCTTATTATTTACAACTTCAGTCCTTTTATATGTAAAAACACAAATTCTCCAGTTCAGGAAAACTACACAGAACATTAAATTTTCATTCAAAGACTACATTCTATACATAAGAAGAAGAAATGATGAGACTGCAAGAGGCCAGTTAATGACCTACACGAGGCAGCTCCTTGTCCCCCACCCTTGGAATAATCCAATATTTAGCTATCCCACCTGTCATCCCTATCCATACTCTGATCCAACCGTCTTTTAAGGCTACCTATTGACTCACCACTTACTACGTGTCTACCCAGCCTATTCCAATCGTTCACCACTCTGTTAGTGAACCAATATCTACCTAGGTCTGTTCTGAATCTAAGTTTTCTAGCTTGTACCCACTTCCACGTGTCCTATCCTGACTACTAATTTCTAAAACCTGATCAATGTTTCCCTTATTAATTCCTTTTACCCATTTGAAAACCTCAATCATATTCCCTCTTGCCCTCCTTCTCTCTAGGGAGTCACAATACAACTTTGAGAACAAAAAATTTAAATAAACGGTTGTATAATAATAATAATAAAAAAAACTTCTGATCTAACAGCATAACCAGACCAGTGTGTTTCCTTCCATCCTTGAGTCCTCTACATTGGCTTTCCTATCCCACCACCACCACCACAGACACACAGCCAGCTATAGTCAGTCTCTGGCACTTCATTCCTTCCTGGAGCATCCCCCAAGCCAATGGCCACGGCAAAAGACTAGACTTACCATTAACTGAAATTTTTGCTGTTTTATTACGGTGTTTCTGAGTGATGTCTTCTGGTGGCTCTCCAGAGGTCTTCTCCAGTGAACACAAGTCTCGGACTTCCCTATAGAGAGCAGCAACACAGTGAAATTTCATTACTATATCTTTTTATAATACTCAATACAAGTCTTTGAAAACACCAAGCCTGTTATAAGTAATTTCAGTATGAGTCAATAATTGCAACTACTCACTTCAATGATGCATGTTAACTTACTTTGGAAGAAGAGCAATTTTCTGTTCCATCATGTGTTCCAAACGCAAACCCTTCTTGGAGATGGAATTAGCTGGTCCATAGTAGCGATAGGCATTTTCCAACATGGTCCTCAGGTCACCAATGAGGTCAGTGATCACTGAATATTCTCCAGCAAGAAGATTTGCCTTAACTGTCAAAGTTAAAACAGTTGGCATCAGTTTTTCTTCAATTAACACCCATTGCTATGGTTACTCCATCCAAACTCCACATCTAGTAGGCCCAAGGATGCAACATAAAAATTGCAGAAACGCAAACCTATCAGACTCACTTTTCTTCAGCCAGAGAGGTGTCTTAACCACTTCCAAGTAGTCCTTGTTCTTGTCAGTATCCATCTCAATAGGTTCCATGAAGGGGGCATTACTTCCTTTCTGGTAGTCTGACATTAGCTCCATTAGGATTCTGAAAACAAATCAAAGCGGTAACATAAATTACTGTACTAAGCATTACTGTCAAGTGAAAGTTTTGCTTTCATTGTTAAATGTGGAGGATGAAAACCGGATATTACAATACATTATGTTTAGATATATCAGCGTCAACATTCCAATGCCCGTTTTGGGAAAAAATATGGCTTCCTTACCTATAACAACTTTGTAAGTCAAAACATGACCCTGTAATGCTTCAGAATATCTCTCAAACTTTCCTTTATTCACTTAATTCTTCAATTCCCTTTATGACCTGTTCATATCCCTTTCTAAAACTATCCAGCATCTGATGCAGTGTTCTTTATGATACGGGTCCCAACACTATACTGTGTTGAGAGATTCTCCTTACTGGGTTGCTGATTTCCACGGTAGATGAATATGACATTATCCAATCATAATACCATGTACAGGTATTAGCAAGCACAGCAATCCATCTCCATATGGGGGAAAGGAGGTAGACACTGTGCTAAGTAATGTACAAGAGAACTGCAATTGTCATGAGGACAATATGTATAATCAAACTTAATTGGAAAAAAAGTTTGAATTATACTGATCTGTCAAGGCATAACTCCATTCCAGTAAACGTTCCCTGAATCTTCATAATTTACATGTATTCTTTAAAGGTCACATGAATTAAATAATTTTCCTCAGTGGCAATATTGTAACCAATGAGGTTTAACTGATGTGCAAGAGTGCCACAAGTACTGCTTGTCTATCTTCCTTTATGATTTCCTCAGACCCCATCCACTAAAAAGAAAAGAAGAGAAAAATGAGAAAAAACACCCTCTTCTGTATCACTCAAGACTTGCCTGTATCCTAAGTTGAGCTCATCACTGAGGTGATCAGTCTTGGTTTTAGTGACAACACGCTTTTTAGGTGTGACTGGATGGTGCACCAGGAGGCCGCCACCCCCACTTTTGTTCACCAGGCCAGAACAGAGGCTCTGCAGGCCAGGTGAAGGGGTTGTGGCTGTCTTGCTTGAGGAGAGGGACGGAGTAGAGGAGTTTGATGATGGGGAGGAGCATGAACCACTGATGATGTCACTCACCCCAGAGTAAAGGGAGAATGACGCTTTCTTGGACTCCTCATCCTGGAAACAGAATGTCTGATATTTTTTATTCATATAATCATTAATTATCATCTCAAATAAGTGAGAGGAAAAAGCTACCTTACCAAATCGTGGTAAATGAACGGGATTTTCTAATAAGCACTTTGAATCAATAGTTTCATTACACACTGATTACATATTGGTTGAGGTTGGGTAACTCAATGCTGACATAATAGGTAGCTAAATATGCATACAAGTAGGATGTGGGGTTATCCAAGCAACTGCAAACCCCTTGGCCTAGAATACATGAAATATTACTGTTACAAAACCAAATTCAAAGCATATAAGAATTATGACACAATCTTGTAAGAAACTTTTTTATCCGAGATATATTTGCATCAACTAAGGAAGTGCACAACTAAAGGAAGGATGACAGATCACAACATACCTTCCCATGTAGTGAAGCTGCAACAGACACATTCTGCTCAACTTCCTCCTTGTTGTTACCACTCTCTAGTTCTCCTTCCAATCCCATATCATCTTCACCCATGTCTTCATCTTCTGATTCCTCTTCTTCACTGAACTCACTGAGCTCCCCATCTTCATTCACAGCATTCTTCACAAAAGATAAATGATGCTGATGTATTTCACATTACACAATATATATATATATATATATATATATATATATATATATATATATATATATATATATATATATATATATATATATATATATATACACACACACACTCATATCTCATTTTAGCGGACAAAAGGGGGGGGGAACATCAGTCCGATAATGCTGATTGTCCGTAGTTACCGACACTAAGTCTGTAGTGGCTAATATTAACAATAACATTACCAAAGAAAGAGGAATGATATAGTAATGTACATTTAATGAAGCACACTATCCAATCTGACAGTGTAAAATAGCCGTACACTGTAAATATATACTATAATATACCTGTACACTGTAAATATACACTATACTATACCCGTACACTGTAAATATACACTAAAATATACCTGTACACTGTAAATATACACTATAATATACCCGTACACTGTAAATATACACTATAATACAGTAATTCCATGGAGTAATAAGGTACATGTGTGATTATACTCATGTAAACAAAGTGAGTCGGCTGTTGCAGATTTTGTTTGTTGCTTCCAATATCCGTTAAAAGAAGGTCCGTAAAACCAAGGTATGAATGTATATATATATATATATATGAATATAAATATATATATATATATATATATATATATATATATATATATATATATATATATATACATATATATATATATATATATATATATATATATATATATATATATATATATATATATATATATATATATATATATATATAAATATATATATATATATATATATATATATATATATATATATATATATAATTCTGCATTGAATTGCCTAAATGAATGAGGCACATAAGTTACCATCATTTTTAGTTAGTGTTGAAATGGTAGACCTTCCTCTCACCTGCTTTGTATTATCCTGACTAGTGTTCTGCAGTATCTCCCTCCTTGCTAGGGAGAGCTGTGGCTGTGAAGCAGGGGAGGACGGTGCACTCTGACTATCCTGACACTCTGAAAGTTGGTCGTAACCTTCCTCATCTTTAGACGATGCCAACGATTCACTGCCATTCTGCTCCACTGGGAATGGGGAGCTATCGTCAAAGGTGTCCTCCAGCCGCCAGTCATTGGCAGCTGTTTCTTCTTTCTCAGGATCAGTGACATCCATGACGACCCCTCCTAGCCTGCATCGCTCTCCTCACCCACACCATATACCTTTCCTGTTGGAGGACGAAGGTGATACACTACTTATGAAAATATCATTCACAATACATCTTTCAGTCTATCTATAAATTCATTGATTATATACATAAATTATTCAATAAAGGCAGTACAAGCATTTTTTAAAAAATATTATTCGTGTATCAGCACCGAGATATTAGGATTCAGAAGACAGCTTTTAATTCCTTGCATATCATAAAAGGTGACTAGGAGGGCCACCAATGGAAGATAAGGAACTCGTATTAACAAAATGTCTTACTTCTCAAATTACAAGAAAAAGGAGATTGAGTCCTAGTTATTATTTATTTTTTTCATGTGCTGTATATTTTGTACTTACTCCTTTCAAGGATGCTGATGGCAATTTGTATAAATAATCATAAGGCCAAATCATCTACAATATAAACAATTATCATAGTATACAATGCTTTTAGGTATATATAAAATCAATAACTGCTGGAATGAAATGCTTTGCTTAGCACAGTTCATGGCATTTCCAAGAAGAGCCAATAAATAGGACACTACAACTAAATGTAGTCTGCATAAAGTTTTAATTTCTATCAAACTGAGAGCCATTCTTGTCACCTGTCCATTACCTCTTTTAAAGGGGTGGAAAAAATAATAAATATGGTACAAGAGCATACAAGAGAGAAAACCTGAAGAAATGGACTTTGAAAATAGTATATCTTAAACAAGATGGGTTAAGAGTTTAAAACAAATACTACATGATCATATGATCATAAAAAGTAGGATGAGGGGAATGGATATGTTTGTACTGAACAAAATACATTTATATAGGTATGAAACACATGCATGCCATAGAGAGAGAGAGAGAGAGAGAGAGAGAGAGAGAGAGAGAGAGAGAGAGAGAGAGAGAGAGAGAGAGAGAGAGAGAGAGAGAAACTTTTTTCACTGGGCACCATTCCCTAGCTTTCATCTTGAGTTTGTTCAAAGATAAATCCTTTTTAGTGGCCTTCACGAGGCTCCCAAGGACTTCACAATAAATATATTGAAGGAAGAACACAGGCAATCATAATATTCCTGTAATTCCTTGGTATATGGATATGCAATAATTATAGACATACATTAAGGACTTAGGTAAATCTCCTACCACAAACCTACCTAACTATGTACATGGATCTTAGTTTAAATTTACTGCACTATGTAATGTCATATAATAGATAGATTCAGTATCCAATATAAATAAGAAAATATTAAGCATGACTATATGCAAACTTAGATCACTTTTGGTTTTGTTAGTGTGTGAAATACGACTGTACTGACTTCCTGAACACAAATATAATTGATCTACCATGCACACCTTGTCACCATTTTTGTAGCATCAAAAAAAATCAATGGATGTCTGTGATATGTTATATATGTCAAAATTATGTCAAATTACCTGTCAAACACCACGTGAAAAATTATATTAACAGTCTAACTTATTCTCAGCCAGTATTTTATAGGTGTCATTAGAGTGTCAGGTTAGGTCTTTACTCACCTGTGGCCGCCACTTACCGGTACCGAAAAACTATAATGAGTTCTAACATTAACTTAAACAGTCTTAAATACATAAAAATTGAAACGAAAGGGAGAAATCAGGGGGTCGGGCAGGCTGTGACCCTTAGCACGTGACCTAGCTGGGCCAGGACAGGGTTGACCTAACACACGCGGTCACCTAACACTATTACGTCACTCATTCATCCCCAGTCAGCTGTTTCTTGTTTACACTCACTCCCTCTCCACCTGTAAAATGATGAGGGTGTGAGTGCCCCGTTGAGCTTTTCCTAAATATACCACTTGTAACAACTCCAACCAGATGCCTTAAATGGACTCTATTCCCATACTAACGTCCTCAAGGTCATCCACAGGACCTCGGGTACACACACGGGGGTCAATAGGGGTGAAATATGGGTATAATTTCTCACTACTCTCAAGTCCAAGTTGCACAAAACGGTGAGGTTGTGTTAGCCTCCTTGACCCTCCGCTCTTACAACCCTTGACTTATTTATGGGATTAAAGGTATGTCTTCTTTTCATATCACATTATCATCTGTTTTTACGTTTATGTTGTTAATTTTGGTCTTCCAGGTATGGGAATAAGGTAATTTATTGGTCATACATAGGATTTTGGAACTACTTGGATGTGATATCATGAGGTGAAAGAGTGTGTTGCGGTGGTTAGGTTAGAGCGGGAACTTTAATTTTAGGACTAAAATGCTTTACATTAACCCACCATAGAGGTATTTATATATTCTATGTCATCTGATATAGTTAAATTGATATACTAAATCTTTTCTGACACACGGAAAATGCAACGGGAAGGAAAAATAAATGTGAGATGAAGTAAAAGTCGATGACAGATTTTTGGTTAAGTTATCAAGTAGTAAATATACGTTCCACTATTACTACCTTCACAAAGGTTACGTAATCTTAACACTTATATTAGCGACAACGATAAGGGGTATTTAAAAAAAATAAATGATTACACGACATTGCAGTGGTATTTCAAAGTAAAGAAATACCTTACCCTGCCTGATAGCAAGAAGTAACAATGACATCATGAAGAAGTAGGAAGTAGATATCTCTCACTCGTCCCTTTAAACAAAATACACAAACTCACGCATTAGAAACTTATAGGATGTAAAATAAGAAAACTAGATCTAGAATAAGTAATCGCTTGCATCCAACAATAAACTATAGGAAATAGTAGTTGATCTGTGGCTATTGGGAGGAAGGAAGGAAGGAGGGAGGGAAGGAGGAGGGAGGGAGGTCTAAAGGGTGAGAGCTGAGAGGAGGGAGGAGAGAGGCAGGGAGGTTTAGAGGGTGAGAGGAGGAAGGAAGGGAGGACTAGAGGGTTGGAGGAGGAAGGAGAGAGGTATAGAGGGTGAGAGGAAGGAGGAGAGAGGTGAGAGGAGGGGGGGGAAGTCTAGAGGGTGAGAGGAGGGAGAGAGGCGAGAGGAGGGAGGGAGGAGAGAGGGGAAGAGCAAGCAGCCAACCTGTGACACTGTGCTGCGAGCCTTGGTGAGGGCTGTGTGGTGCTGCTGTGGCGGCTGGGTAAGAAAAGTTAATACTCAATTACCTTTGTACGAACATTCTCCATTTTTATGAAAGGGAAGGTTAATGAAGCGTTAATGTGTGTTGGTTAAACAGGTTAAATCATTACTTATTAACTTTAATCATGACATTATATATGATTGCAGTTATTAGATATATATAATGTTTGAATGGATATGTATTTATACTTTTTTTCTAGTTTTTTATTATTTGGTGTAACGTTTAAAGTAATTTCTTTGTTCAACAGAAGACATTGATGCAGCGAGAAGGGTCGCGTATTAACTTTTCTTGTTATAGAATGGAGAGTCGTATGTTCTATAATACATTTCATGATTACGTGGCCTTTTGGTTGTAGTGATTACTTCTCACAGTTTTCTTATTGATGTTTCCATGTATAGCCAAGATGTGTTAAGTCACTCAAACTTTCATTTTAACAAAGTTTTTAAGTTGTAACAATATCTTGTGTTACCTGTGTGTTGTTACTTTATGTTGTGATGTTATTCATTGTATGTGGAAGTCATTGCACTTGTGGAATGCAAGGATCACCACCACACTTTACCTGCAGCATCTTACCTTACAAGACATCTGAACAGCATCTTTAACTTAAAACTAACGTAATCCCTACTTTCTATCGCAAAGGTATGTTTATAAATACATATTGTGTTTGTTGAATTATAGGTAAGTATATACCAGGCCTAAGGAACTTGTACTTAGTGTAAGTGTATTATGCCTCACCACCTGCTGTTGTTTAAAGGTGTGTGTTATGGTGTGTGGCCCAGGTGTGTGTGTGTGGGTGGTCTGCTTCCTTCAGTAAGAGTTTTGTGTAATACATTCACTCAACTCATACTTTACATTTCTACTGATAAACTTATCGAAAGTCAGTGATGGTTCAATAATTGACAAACTTTACTTCTATGAACATTATTATTTTGCTGCATTAATGTGGATATTTGTTTATCATAACCTAATTTACATTTCCTTCCAGAATTATAATATTATTCTGAAATTAATTTACAATTATGGCTCATTGCTCCTCCATATTAATAAATCATGGTATTAGAATATTGTATACTGGAATATTAAATATCAGTACAGTATTAGAATATATATTTTTTGTTTACATTATTAATGTTTTGATGATATTTTCAAATAAGCTTTGCATGTTGTTTTTCATGTTCTTCATTACATGCTATCCATAAAGATCAATGAATTTCTCTTAATATTCAATAGAACTTGATATTGTAAAACCCTTAATATTGATGTTTTGTAGGTGGTATGGTGTATTTTTATATACCCTGAACATGTAGCACTGAAATAGCAGCATGTTTCCTCATTTGTTTTTACGAATGGGCCTTTTCAGGTGCAACACCTCTGCACCTCACCTATTACATTGTTTTCCTTGTGATGACTGCTCATGTGTATCTTTAACGTGGGCATATTGTACTGATATAACAATGTGCATCAGGGATTAATCTTCCCACTATTTTGAATTTTGAAGTGCAAAGCAGCACCTCATGCATCTTTATTCCTTGTAATTTTCCACAGGTCTTACGATGGAATGAAATATTGTGACAGGTGTTCTTTGCATGTGTCATGTGCATGTTCATTAAGGGTGTTCTGCATACCTTGACTTTCATAATGTGGAGATTATCAACATTTTCATTCATGTCAGGCATCACACCTTGGCTTTGCATTATGTGGGTAGTGTTGTGGATTTTCAGCCAGTCTCATATAAGTTTTATGTGCATTTATCTCATCAGTAATTAGATTTCCTTGATTGAAGTTCAAAGTTTTCGTTAAGTAGATCCTCTTAGTTTAATTCGCATTTTAAGGATATCAACATTTTGTATCCATACAAAAAAAATCCCACTGTTAGTATATTTTTAATGCATGACATGAGCTCATTATGACTAACTTTGACATAAACAAAATTTTGATGTAAAGATGATTTTTATTTATTTATTTATTTATTTTTTTGGTGTCATAGGCAGTGATTTTTTTTCTTATCATTATTATTATTATTATTATTATTATTATTGTTATTATTATTATTATTATTATTATTATTATTATTATTATTATTATTGTTATTATTATTATTATTACTATTACAGCCCTGTGTTGCGGGCTGTAAGAATACTACCACTGTATTCCCCGCAGATCGTAAAAGGCGACAAAAAGAGACAGAGTGAGGGGTCTAGGAAGCCCCTCCTCTCCTATGAAGACAGGGCACAGATGGGGAGGGGAGAGTAAAGTCTCCCTGAACCTTAAATGCCTTATCTTGGCTACCCCCTTTTAATGTGGATATAAGCCAGGTGTATATAGGTAGAGATAGATAGATAATTGTCATTATTATCCCTGTGGGTGGGGTTGCATGAAAACTGTGACCGTATTCCCTGCGGATTGTAAAATAAGACAAAAAGGGACAGAGTAAAGGGTCTGGGAACCCCCTCCTCTGTATTTTCTTGTATGAAAAGACAGGGTGCAGAGAAGGAGGGGAGAATAAAGCCTTGTCTCGACTACCCACTTTTAATGGGTATATAAACCAGGTATTTAGATAGATTATTATTATTATTAATATTAATGTCAGCCCTGTGGTCAGTACTGCAAGAATACTACCACCGTATTACCTGTGGACCGTAAAAGGCAACAAAAAGGGACGGAACGAGGAGTTTGTGAAGCTGTATTCTCTCGTGAAAATACAGGGTGTAGAAGAGGATGGTAGAGTAAAGTTCCTGAACCCTAAATGCTTTGTCTTGGCTACTCCCTTTTAATGGTGATATAACCCAGATATATATATTTATTCCTTTGGCAGGGGCTAAAAGAATTCTACCATCGTAATCTCTGCGGTTTGTAAAAGGCGATAAAAGGGACAGAGTGAGGGCTCTTGGAAGCCCCTCTGTATACTCTCCTATGAAAAGACAAGGCACAGATGGGGAGGGGAGAGTAATGTCTCCATTAACCCTGGTGTGCCTTGTCTTGGTTACACACCTTTAGGGGGATAACAGCCTGGTATATAGATAGATCGATTGATTATTAGTATTAGTACTATTATCATTATCATTATTGTTTTCATTTTAGATTTATATTCATATCATAATAAGCTCTTGTCCTCTAGTTGTTGTTTGTTACCCAGTGAATGGTTAGTTATCCTTGTAGACCATATGAATGATTTTTTCCCCTTTCCTCAAAACTTGTATGTATAAACTGTTCAACGTTCAAACAGAATGTGAACTGCATAAACCAGTGCTTCTTAACCTGGGATGGTAGCAACCCAAGGGTGTGCTGAAATGAATTTTAGTGAATGGTGGTAAATGGTGCATATATGACAGTACAATGTCAATGTTCCCTGTAACCAGATGTTAGTGGGTACTGCACTGCCTGTACCTGAGTACAGGGGATACTGAGCTCAGAAAAGGTTAAGAGACGCTCACTCAAAACAAACTACCTATGAATGGGATAAACTGAATGTGAACTGATTACAGCATAACCACTAATGCCCGTTGTTCCCACAGTACTCCATGGCAAGCCGTGGACGGATGCGGGGTGGAGGGCGGGGGCGAGGACGGGCCAGCAAGATACCCGATCCCTCCTTCAGGTACACGCTGAGTCGAGCGGTGAGCCTCATACTTTATTTTGTCTCTTTTTTTCTTTTTATTCTTATAGATTTTGTGCTCACTTTTTTCTTCTTTTTTTTCTAATTTGTTTTTCATAAACAAACTTGTCACTTTTTATTCTTCAATTTATGTTCAATGTTATTTTGCTAGCAATAGAACTGCTATGTGTAACTATAATTTGCCTATCTTTACAATGTAGATGTAATGATTTTTATGTATTTGCAGTACAGGATGTAGCTATATCAGTAGAAGGGAACTATTTGAAAAACATGAAATATATGGCTTCGAGTGGCGTATGGTGGTTTCTGTCACTGGGTGTGCTGAACAGTGATTCTGTCCATAACTAACATATACCTAATTACTGGTGTGTGTGTGTGTGTGTGTGTGTATAATTATAATTTTATAATTATTCATACTGTTAGTTGGAAAATAAAGCAAATTTTATGTGTAAATTTAGAATAATTAAATTTATTAATTTTGATTAGCTAAGCTTACCACCTAAATTACACAGTAGAATGGTTGAGTGGTTGACATACTTGATTACTTATAATTCAACTCTATTCTTCGTGTTTTTGATATAAACTTGTTCATGACTTCATCATACTACTGTCAATTAGCTAGAAGTCAAGGGAAATGCTCGTGCTCCCTCGACACTGGCGTCAATGAAACTGAGTTAGTATAACTTGGCAACTCAACTTACTTCCGTTGTTTCATTGGTAAGAAATTCCATGACTTAGGTTGCACTCAATCTTTATTTCTGATTGAGTGACTTAATAACATTTGGTTTCATAACAAATACTATAATATAATTCCTGCAAGTCTTAATTATGCCCATATCATGAATGGCAAAGACACTTTATACCTTCTAGCCAATATAAAATTTCAGCAGCAAAAATGAACGCAAGCAGTGTGCATTTGTAGAGCCGCACACCCAGCTCCATATTTTCCACTGTATGCGCTATGCTACATAATGATACAATTGATTATTGAGTGTGCAGTGCTTCTACAGAACACCTATAGTGCAAAATATTATAACAGGGCTAAAAACAATAAGAAAAATATCGTTTCCCACTTACTGCTGAATTTATTTATAACTATCATGCATTTCTCTCTCTGGCTGAGGGTGTGCGGCGCACACCTAGCACACCCTGAATATACGCCCCTGATGGCTTCAATAGGAAATGAGTCGGTTGTGGATTTTTTTTGTGCCTTTTTTTTACATCTGGTCTTCAAAACAAGTGGGATGGTACACAGGAAAGCTGATTGCATGAGAACATTCAAAATCACAAGTCACCAGAATATGCTGCGTAAAAAAAATGTGACAGAATGATAGAAATATATAGTGCTCATTAGACTGTTGAGGCTATAGAAAGGAAGAGGAGAGCATATAAGAAAATGCTGCAGAAGAATGTGGAAGAAGAAATAGAGGAGTAAAGAGAACTGAGTACAAGTTGTTGAATAGGAAGGTAAAGGAGTTGGTGAAAGAGAGTAGAAAGAATGTCGATGAAGAGTTTGGTATAAAGCTGAGTGAGAAGTTTAATGAAAATACAAAGTTGTTTTGAGAGGAAGCTAAGAAAGAGAGAGGTGGTGTGAATGTGAGAATTAAGGGAGAGGATGGCGTGCAAATAAAAGGTAAAGAGGAGGTGAAAGGAGTATGGAAGAGTCACTTTCAGCGTTTAATGAATGTGAAAACAGAAAGGGAAGCAGTAGTGTCAAGCATGCATGTGGAAGCAGGTGGAAAGTGCGCAAGTATGCAGAAAGGAATTGATAGAAAGGAAGAAAAGGGTGCAGGTGTGGATGGAATAACTGCAGAAATGTTAAAATACGTGATAGAATGTATATTCATGATATGTGACCTTGCATGGAGACAGAGAGAGGTACCAGATAAGTGAAAGAAAGCAATTATTATGTAAAAGTAAAGTGTGGGGGCACACGCTGTAGCTGCGCGTAGCTGCAGGCGTTCATCTCCTGTCACAATGGCCTTTGAGCCTGTGGTGGAAATTAATCTGTTACCTCGGGACACAGGGACACTGTGACATCCGAGTTTTCATAGTTTACCTTCCCCAGGTTTTACCGAGGTATCCATTTATCGACCAACCCGTTTGGGAGGATGAACAACTGAGCGAGCTGTGCACAGACTGTCCTCGTCCGGGATCGAACTTGGGCCAGCGGATTTGTAGTCAAACGTGGTAACCACTGCACCACTGAGGCGGTGCAGTGATTAGCGGTGTGTGGTGTGTCCTTGCTTGTAAAGGTAGTAAAGATGAGTGTAATAATTGTAGAAGGATATGTTTGCTTAATGTGCAAGGAAAAGTGTGTCGGAGAGACTGATGAGAGTAACTGAAGGGAAGGCTAGCGAGGAGCAGGGACGATTTAAGAAAGGAAGAGGCTGTGTGGACCAGATATTTGCAGTTAAAATTATGGTAGAGGAGTATTTAGAGAAGGGTGAAAATTTATGGAGCCTTCATGGACCTAAAAAAAGCACTATGAGAGTTGATAGGGAAACTGGAACATTCTGAAAATTTATGGTGTGGGAAAGTAGTTACTGGGAGGAATTAAGGCATTCTATAGGAAGGGCAAGTGCATGTGTGAGGGTGGATGGAGAGCTAAGTGAATATTCTTATAGGAGTGGGAATGAGACAAGGATGTGTGATGTCGCCTTGGCTGTTTGATATTTTCACGGATGGGTGTATATAAGAGAAATGAAAGCGAAAGTGGGGAATGTAGATGTAAGCCTGAAAATTAATGGAATGGGTTGGGCGGTGGTGACATGTCTTCATGCAGATGACAATGGGTTGTTTGCAGAGAGTGAAGAGGAACATTAGAGAGTGGTGGATGAATTATTTAGTGTATGTATGAGAAGGAAGATAAAAGTGAATGCTGGGAAAAGTAAGGTCATGGTTTTTGAAAGGAGGGAAGTAGAGTTGGTTGACTTTAATACACCTCATAGAGTGAGTGTGCCAGCAGCAGAAAGGTCTGAAGTACCTTTAGGAAAAGAAAGAATGGAAGAAGTGAAAAAGTTTAGTATGTATTTGGTAACAGTGCTTTGCAAACATGGATAGATGAAAGGTGAAGTAAGAGAGAGCTGTGAAAGGCAGGATAACTTGCAAGGGTTATGACAGGAAGGAATGTGTTCATGGAGGTAAAGTGAGTGTTAAGGAACAGAATTCTCTTACAAACACTGATGTATGGATTAGAGACTTGGACATGGAATTGGGCACAGCAGTCAAGACTGTGTGCTGCAGAAATGAGTTATCTGAGAGGAGCATGTGGCGTGACAAGATGGGAAGGTCAGAGCAATGAAGTATTTGGCATGGGAACTTGTGCACATGGATTGAAGTTTATTGTAGTGGAATGGGTGAAAAGAAATACATTGAGTTTTTTTATTTATTTATTTATTTTTTTATTTATTATTTTTGTTTATTATTTTTTTTAATCCCTTACCCGTGGCCCTGGTAGGCTTAGATGGTTGGCCTCCGCCCATTAGTAGCACGGGTTAAATTTTTTAAGTGACGCCTTGTTTCTTATTGAAAGGCTTATGCTGCCAGCAGAAGTTCCTTGAGCATATAGTTTTGCAGTCCCGTCGAGGATAGTGTTATGGCAGCATGTGGGTGATTTTAGGCCACTCAGCGGTATTACAAAAGAAAAGTGGCCAGCACGTGCCAGGGCTCGAACTCAGGACCCTGAGTTAGTATGCCCGACCGCCAGCCACTTGGCTACTGCCTAGTTTGTGAAGAAAGTATATGTGAGTGAAACTGAGGGTCCTAGGAGGAGAGGAAGGCCAGTTGTAAGATGGAACGATAGGGTAAAGGAGTACATGTATGAAAGAGTTGCTGATAGAGGGAGAGGGCTTGAACCAATATGGAGGGAGTGTGTGGATAGGGATGGCGGAGGCTCTTCTGCCATGCCGATCACCTTGGTGGACATTCCTTGAGGGAAGGAGGCATCAAAGACTATATGATAGAATAGAATGTAAATATATGTATATGATAAGAGTTGGTGAAATGAAAGACACTTGAGGATGTTGGTGACAAGGATTTTATTTATTTGCTTTATTTTTTTTTAGTTATATATGTATTGTTATTTGTATTTTCTCATTATTTATTTACTTTTCTTGTTCAGCTTTCCCATGTGTTTTTTGGTCAACTTTCTGAGTCATTAGCTTCCATTAGAAGCATTGAATTTTTTCTTATACCCTCTCTCCACATACCCAAACAGTTTGCTTGTCCTCATTGCTTATCTAATGAACTCAAATCCAGCTCTTTTCAACTCACAGCCCATCTACCTAACCATACACAACATTTTCGTCTTAAATAGCTCAAGTTTCTCTCCTATAAAGCATTATATATTGCCTAGAGTTAAAAAAAACAAAAACATAAATTATCTAAATATAGCCTGAATAGTGAACGGCCGAAGATGGAACCCGTAATGGAGTACTACTGAAGTTACGTAATTTACCAGTGTACCCATAATGATCACCAAGGCCTAAGTGTAGTTGGATTGGCCTTGACTGCCCCGTCACTACAATTGTACTGCTATTACATAAAGCATATGATTATTTTGTATGCAGGGAAATCACTTTCATTATTAAAAGAGAGATTGATTTTATGAAGTTCTATAGAGCTAGCTAATTTTTGTTATAGAGGTAGCTGTTGCTCCACTTCCTGCACCAGTTAATAGTATAATCTGTCAGTACTTTGCAGGGACTCATTTCTATCATGAATTCTTTCCTCTCATGACCCTATCATTCATATGCATAATGCACAGCAAGTAATATCATTATATTATTCAAACTACTCGTTACATCATTGTAGCTTGTGTGAATCCAGTTGTTATACACAAATATATATAGAATGGAATTACCCATACTCCCTCCTACCACTCTTGCAAGTACTATGTAGATGAAAACAATATGAATCATTGATTTGAATAATTGAGTTAATGAGAAAATGTAATGAATCCATATCCAATCTGTACATATTATATCATTCATTAATCATAATTTTCATTATACCCTTCTCCAACCTTGCCGACTTGCCCATCACACCATTCTCCTACTCTAAACAACAATGATGATGATGATAATGATCATAATAATGGTAATAATATTAACTGATGATTATGATGATGACAATGGTATCATATTTCTGAAGAAATTTTGATGGCAAAATAGAATATGAAAATAATTTTCATCTCTTTCAATTTTCTTGATTATTTTATATTTAATTTATTAATTTATTTTTTATTATTATTTATTTACTCATATATATATATATATATATATATATATATATATATATCATATATATATATACATATATATATATATATATATATATATATATATATATATATATATACATATATATATATATATATATATATATATATATATATATATATATATATATATTTATTTATTTATTTATTATTTATTTTATTTTATTTATGTATTTGTTTTTTTCTATTTAACACTTGTTGCTTACTAAAGTATGTGCACTTCCTCTCTCTATTTTTCAGGGGCTGTACCAATGTGTCCACCCTCGTATGATTCAGATGCCAGATGAAGAGAGGCCCAAGCGTAACAAGGTGAGTTTACAGTGCCACCAAACACATCCAAGTCACCAAACTTAACATAAAGTTATTATGGCAGGGAAATTCAGAGCTCCTTACCACCAGAGAAATATATAAGGTATAAAGATAAATTCACTTGTGAGGTGAGGAAATAGAATGAGGAAGCAAATTCATGAACAAATAGAAAAGTTAATTCAAGATAAAAAAGAAATGCAAAAAGTACACAATTATCTTGAAAAGAGTAACTGAAAACTTTTAACTTGATCTACCATTAGATAAAGTTTTTTGGGATGGGTATCTCTGCAACCATCCATCTAATGTCTGCTTCATTTGAACACATTTACATGATTCCATTTATACTAAATAAGCAATCCGTCAGATGCCTACCACATTTGAAGTCATCAGTCTACCTAATTTCAGTTATATGTATTCTGCTGCTTCATTGGAGTTTATATCTTGGAAAGGAAGTGACACACATACTTAATGCCATTCATATTATCAGCTGTCATGAATTCATAATTGGAAGATAATGGTGATATTTTATCTGATAGTATAAAAGTTTCCATAACATGTAATATACATAACAATATTGTGTTTATAAAATCAAAAGAGAATCCATGTGGTTGCTTGGTAATATATTTGTCTAATTTGAATAAGATCTCTCAGTAGCAATGCAGATTTAGTAATTACTGATATTATGCAAATGTTGATTGTCTCAGTTCAAAAATGAATGGTTATAAGTGTGTGTATTGACCTAGTTTTAGTATACAGGGCCTGAGCTACACTCATGTGGTCTTGTTTCCGTATCTATATTTGTCCAGTTTTTCCTTCAGTTGATGTACATTCTTTGCCATTATCACCTCTTCCTTCAGTCCATTCCAAGTGTCTATACTTTCTTGGGAAAGACTGTACTTTGTGGTATCGCACAAGCAAATTCCTTTTAGCAATTTTTTCTTGTGTCCCCTCAAATTTCTAGCCTCTCCGTTTCTTTTCAATATTAGATCTTTTCTATATGTTTCCTCCAGGCTGTTCATCAATCTATATATTGTAATTAAGTCTCCTCTTTTTCTTTTTTCTCTTAATGTTGTTAGATGCATATCTTTTAATCTTTCCTCATATGTTAGGTCTTCCAATTCTGGTACCATCTTAGTTGCAATTCTCTGTATTCTTTCTAATTTCAAAACATGCTTTTTTTTGTGCTGGGACTATATTAATTCTGCATATTCCAGTTTTGGTCTGATCATTGTAGTTATAATTTTTCTCATAATATCTTTATCTAGGAAATGAAAAGCCATCCGTATATTTCTTAGCATCCTGAAAGTGTCATCAAATATTCTATGTTGTGTGTGTGTGTGTGTGTGTGTGTGTGTGTGTGTGTGTGTGTGTGTGTGTGTGTGTGTGTGTGTGTGTGTGTATTTACCTAGTTGTAACGTACAGGAAAAGAACTTTACTAGTACTGTCCTGTCTCCAAATCTACTATTATCCAGATTGCTGTTGAAATCATGAATATTTCTTGCATTAATTACTTCTGCATCAAGTTTATTCCAGGCTTCTATGCTTCTATATGGGATGTGTGTGTGTGTGTGTGTGTGTGTTTGTTTGTGTTTGCTAAAGAGATGTCATCGGGTGTTAGCTGGCACTACCTTGCATGACTGCTGAGCTAATATTGATCCCGATGCCTGACTCTGAGAAAACTTGCTTGTGATTATTCATTTAATAACTCAATGCAGATAAGATATGTGTTTTTTATCATTATTGCGCGAAATTGTTTATATTGTTTAACAGAATTTCTCCAAAATTTGTGAACGAAAAGAAGAGTTGGCTGTTTATTGGAAAAAAGTCAATGAAACAAAATAGTGTTTACACTGATTTGGACGATTAAAAAGAAAAAAAAGCTAGGTCATATTAGGCAAAATTTTACATATACTAGTATCATACATTTTTGTCTTCACGAATCATGAAAGTTATATAATTTTTATAGTAAAAATGGACATTGATTTCTAAATATATTGTGTAGGATTCGTATAAAAATCAACGCAAATATAATATAATTAATTCCGTCGTTACCCTTAAAGGGCCACTGCAAAGCAAAAGGCTCTACTCAGAATCATGTAAAAGAAAACTATGTGATTTAAAGGGTAACTCCTAGTAGAGCCAGTTCACGAATGACATGCTGCTTTTTCATCATAGGTACTATGAATGTTGATATTCATGGCAATTGGGTTGTCTGTTTACGGTTTATACAGCCGATATATGACTATTTAGCCCTTGGTCATACATGTTGAGTTGCACCCCGAAGGTGTGCAACTGTTGACAGCAAGGGTGTGACACCCTATTCCATAACGAGCTTCGCTTTTATTATCTGTTGTTGTGGGATTATAGTATTATAGTGTATTATAGACATGCAGATTTGGGTCACTGTGTCAAGTGGTGTTTATTATTGGACACGCTAGATTTCAAAGGATTGTTTTCTTCATTTTGCTCGTTCATTTTAACAGTAGAACTGCACGCTGCGTTCTCCAGGTATGTTGAATGTCAGGTGTTGAAGCGGAGAGTCAAGGGTGTGGAGCTTGGTGACGCAGGCCGCGGTTGGCGTGATGCAGCCCCTTACCCGCGAGACCGACGCTCAGCCCCGCCCGCCATTTTCCGTATTATATCTTTAAAGTTATGTCAGTGGATATCAGAGGGAGTCGTGCACACACGAATGATGAGTGTGCGTACGAGGTCATTATATGAGATGCAGCATGTGCGCTCTTGGCGGTGAGGTGATCTTTTTCATTAAGAGAGAGTAGGAAGAGAGGAGGGTGGCTCGCCACGTCACTGACGCCGCACCTCCCTCCCTGGCTGTGTGTCGAGAGCCGCTCCCACCACGCCGCCCCACCACACACAGCTTCCTCACCGGGCCTGCTTGCTGCTGCTGCTGTTGGGTCGATCACACACTCCTGCGCTTGTTCCTTTCACTGCTGACATATAGAGTGTGACAGCCGGGATGTCCTTCCTTTATAAGTCGCACTATAAACTGAATATTTATTTTTGCTTGCCATTTCTTGCCCCTATGTTTATGCAATACATACGTCAGTCGTTATTATAATGTTGGATACAGACAATGACATTTCTATGAACAAGAAACTATCAGCATGTTTAGATTGGAGGTGCCCCGGCTAACTTGCCCCAGGAGAGAATTTAGACCAAACTATCGAGCGTGTGACGCGCTCTGGAGCTGCCTGTCTGAAAATACACCAAAGCGACATGCTTCTCCGCCACACTGGCCGTAGTCACATTTTATTCGCACTTGAAAAATAATAATTAAGTTAAATACTAATTAGTGTAATGCCATGTTAAGTAGATACTGTAAATGCTTGCATGTTTGTTCGATTATTTTTCAACTACTTGGCGTTATCATTATCCACCGGAGATACCAAATATGTTTTTTGTTTGCACTGATCACCACAATACTGGTATCTTGTTTTATTCGAGGTACGACTGGCATGGAAAGACTTTTTGATTGATTTTAAGACTTCTCAATCACCAGACTAAGTCATTCAGTGTTTAAGGGCTGTGAGAGCCCAGTGTAAGCGCGTGGTGAGTGTATTGATTGACTTGGTGAGTGCGGTCTGGTGGCAGCACACATGACCTGGCGCTGGAGGGCCTCACACCGCGCCAGTCGTGGGCTTGATTTCCGTCTACCAGCCAAAAGGCAAGACCGGAATACAGGAAAGATGTCTTGAGTTCCACGTGTTTATCACTGACCCTGTATTCTTCATTACGTATTAATCTTCACCCTTGTTTATCATCCATAACCGTGTGTACGATGTTCGCACACGTTAAACGATTGTGTATCACGTTGGGCAAAAGTCTGGTCGTGTAATTGGCAATATGTATCGTCAGCGCGCGACAGATGGGAGGAAGGTCGAAGCGGTAGAGTGGCGGCGGTGGTGCATGTGAGCAGCCTCATTCTGGCCGGATTTACCGGTTGCGACGCTCTCTAGTACACTATATAGGCTGTGGCAAAGATACCACTGCTAAAGACACGCGGCACGATCGCCCTTCATAGAGATAACTTTTCACAGCATAAACACATAACATCACTGAGTATAGTGGGGTTGTTGCTGTGTAGATAGAGTGGGTTAATAAAGCCTTATCCGTTATGCTGAAAATATCCCGTTCAACACTGCATCTATATCTAGACAATATTGGCTTTCAAGTGTGCTTCCTCGGTTATTTTCATATTGCGGTACAATGTGTGTGTGTGTGTGTGTGTGTGTGTGTGTGTGTGTGTGTGTGTGTGTGTGTGTGTGTGTGTGTTATCAAAAGGCTATCGGTTATCTTGATGCGCCGGACTACATACTTTGAAACCATCTCAGAGAAGCTGAATGCCACCATATTTATTTATTTATTTATTTAGGGATATATATATATATATATATATATATATATATATATATATATATGTTTGTTTGTGTGTGTGTGTATGTATATATATATATATATATATATATATATATATATATATATATATATATATAGATATATAGAGAGAGAGAGAGAGAGAGAGAGAGAGATGCGTCTCCCACTGTTTGATACGTGACTTTATTTCCCGTGTAAGATGGCCCTGTCTACTTTCCACAGTCGACGCAACATACCGTAATATTTGGGTAGAGAGGGAGAAGGATCAATTTATGTGTACAGGTCATTTGCCTTTGTGTTATGCCAACGAGGTGGGGGCTGCACAGCCTGTAGTATGGCTGACCTTGACGCAAACTTGTCTTATAAAGTCGAAATGGAAATGGCTGTTTTTTCAATACTTATGTAGTAATGTTGGTGCTCCTCTCACTTGTCAGGTATGGCCCTCGTCCGGGTGTGTCCCATGATACTACGTTATCCATAATAGGGCGGGGCACAACTGATTTTCTGTTTAAAGGTGCGCCCAGATTACATGTGTAACCACACGATACAGACGAGCTGACAATGTGCTGAAGCAACCGTTAATTAGCAATGGAGAAATAAGATGATACAAAAGTTGTTTGGCTTTGTCACGCAGTCCTATGAAATTGAGCTAACTGCCATGTAATTATGCAGCATGAAGGGAACAGCAAAGCGGCTTGCATTGCCCCATTTTTTGCATACATTTATATGTGGTGTTTGTGTTGGGCAAAGAATGTTGTCATTGTGGTGGAAGGGATTGTGGTGACTCGTGGAAGGGTTGAAAGCGTGGGCCATGCGGGAACCATGCGGGTACAGCGTTACCCTACCGGGGACGAACAGCTGCCTATCACAACCCGTCATTCTGTCTCTCCCTTCAGCTTCAAAATCACTACCGAATGGATAGTTGACTTCATCTTCTTTCACATATTCACGGCCGTTATTATTGATTAGCGTATACCGAGAGGCCAAATATTTTGTTCTGAAAAGTGAATGTGATGGTTGTCGAGGAATCTGATGTTGGAAGCGTCTGGTAACCAGAGCCAGCTGGTATTGCGTGTGTTAGTATTGAACAGCTGAGAAGGCTTTACATTCTTCTGTATTTAAAGTATGAGATCATCCTCGGTTCATACATTTTCCCTCGAGCGTCAGGAGCGTAGGATTTTCCACAGCCGTTCTACCTGAGAGGCGTGAGGCGCCCACAGGATTGTGAGGGAGAGAAGCCACGCCGGTCATGAGACACAACGCGCCGTCCGCGACAAAGGATCGTCCCTTACGACCTTGGTTAATTTAAAGCCCTCAGGATATTAACTGATCCTCCTGAGCTGCCAAGGTATAATGTAGTGTAGTGGCGAACTAAATTCAGGTTAAAAGTCGTTCATATTCTTAACTGTAGTCAGACACATGCTGCGGTCGCGAAAATTTTGTAGCTTCAAACTCTCCTCCGAAAGAGCAAGCCTGTCCGTGTGTGGTGCAGACTGGTAATCTGGAAGTGTACGATGCCTTCACTTTTACTATCTCTTGTTTATAATTATCAGGTGGTCTTAGGATATACTTCTTATTTATTCGGCAATTTGATTTTGTTGATGCATGATTTGGTAAATGATATTATAGTAACACCAAGCATATTTGACTACAATCGATCATGAATATAGCAAGTGGTGCGGCAGGGGCGGTGGGTGCCGGAGGGCGGTTACTGCGCATGCGTGATGGGTGCGGCTGTGGCGGGAGATCAGCTGGGGTGCGAGGAGTTGTCGCTCGCCGGCTGGCCCAACGCAGTGGCGATCCATAGCTCTCGCGTTTTGTGCAGGTGTTTCCTGTGTAGTTGAAGCCTACGTAGTGAAGTGTCAGCATGGTTACCAACAAGGAAAGAGAAATAATAATTGACGCTATTCGGGTTCTCAGGTCTCGCCGAGTCAGACCTAGTGCTCGAAAGATTGCATGGTATGTGAGGCGTGAGCACTTACTGTCGGAGGCGACGACGGAGGCGGTACTTGACGAGCTCGTGGAGAGCGAGGATGTATTGCGCGTGGAGTATAAGGGTGCAACCTCGTATCGTGTTGCAGCTTCATGGTCCAAGGCTGCCCTGGTGCGGCGCCGGCCCACACGTACTAAAGTGAATGTTATGAACAGTGAAGCAACCTGTCGCGCTTTGCGGATGGCAGTTGAGGCATGCGACCCGGGCGGCGCCAGCAAGAGCCAAATCGAGGAAAAGTTGATCGCCCTGGGACATGGACGCCTGGTGGACAAGCTGGACGTCTTGCTTCATCGCGAAATTCGTGCTGGGACACTTCTGCGAGTTGAAACCACTCACCGCACTGCCACTCTCATCACCTACGTGGTACCCGCTGACGCCCCTGCACCTCCACCCTCGCCCCCCTCGCCTGTCCGCGAGGATGAGTACAACGAGGAAACTTACCCAGTCGAGGAGATGATTGAGGAAGTTGAAGAAGAGGACGCTCAGGATACAAAAGACAACATTAATGTGGATGAAATTAAAGAAGAACCATTAGATGAACAACTGGTCGCTTGCCATTCAGCCAAGGAACCCATCCTGAAGCGAGGCCTGACCGGCCGGCGGCGCGGGCGGCCCCCACTCAAGAGTTACTCCACCCCTCCTGCCTCGTCACGAGGTCGAGCACCATCCCGTCGCAACAAGGTATCCTTAGTTGACATGCAATTGTTTACTCAAGGTTTGCCCATAATTCATTTCTGTTCAACTTTTTGTAAATCAACAGGTATGATGGTTGTCCAGGAGTATTGTTATAGCATTTTCATCATGACATGTTCATATATGGATATATCCTTGACACGGTTATTAACTTTCTCATTAATCAGTAAAGTTTTGTTATCCAGTTCACGCTAAACGGAGTGTAAATTGAAGTGGTTAACTTGCCAAGCTAGTGTGAGCGCAGCGGGCGTGCACTCCCACTCACTTAGGCCTTTAACGTCCTGTGAGGCGACCGGCTCAAGTATGGTTGGTTTATGCAGACTTCACGATTGCCGTCAGCCCCTCGTTGATGTTCACGGCTATTTGACCACTTAGTAGGGAATTATGACTTAATTTCGAGACAGGAACGCATAAAT
>JAPQNM010000040.1:10010119-10020119 GCA_029783475.1 Metacarcinus magister
ACAATTTAGATCCTGTTATTTCAGAGAGAGAGAGAGAGAGAGAGAGACATTTAATTTCTGAAAAAGCATTTATGAAATATAAAGAATATAAATGTTGTATGGTTTTCAAATATATAAGACTACAAACCTTTGACAATGACATCAAGGGCAGTGGTTTGAATCCCATTGTTGTTACATGGTGTCATGAAAAGTGTTCACCCTGAATTTGAATCCCCACCTCACTAAGAACGTGTCTGATTCATTGATCATGGGACTATCACTAATCATTACATATGTGACAATAGGAAAGTAATAAAAGAGGAGAGTTTTGCCACTTTAACGTGCATGAAAGAATGTGAAAAAATTATTTGGGGATTTGAAAATTTGTCACTAATCTACAAGATCAAAAGAAGCTGCTGACTCACTCATTAAGGAAACGCATATCTGGGATTAAGTGTGCAGTTTGTACATGGTAGTGGTAGCCATGAGACTTCATATTTTAGATTGGCAATAGTCGATGGCTGATGGTGCATAGGCTTGCCTTTATCTTATGAATGGAAAAAGTTTGTTAATGTAATCTGGTGATCAGGATATCACACTCTTCCCTGTTTTACGGGTAAGAGTGTCTTGATGAGATTGCCATATAAGTTTGCCTCGCTTAGAACGATAATTACACTGTTCTCTTCATTTCTTATCCAGTAAACCATCATTTCCAGATTATTGTTAGTTAGTCTTAGTTCTGAAGATTAACATTGTGTAGTTTTGTGGGTCACATTTAAGTTTTGGAAAGTATCACTGAACAAAGAACATATATTTTTTAAATGAAATACCAAAGTATTTCACAAATATATAACAGCAAATTTATATATATATATATATATATATATATATATATATATATATATATATATATATATATATATATATATATATATATTTATATATATATATATATATATATATATATATATATATATATATATATATATATATATATATATATATAGCTTTTGTGATGAAAATAAGGTACCCACAGATGACATCATGTAAAAAAAAAACTGTTTTTGCAGCATATG
The DNA here is from genome assembly GCA_029783475.1 of Metacarcinus magister. Lineage (NCBI taxonomy): Eukaryota > Metazoa > Arthropoda > Malacostraca > Decapoda > Cancridae > Metacarcinus > Metacarcinus magister. Next base: position 10,011,175 of record JAPQNM010000040.1, read on the forward strand.
ACTGCCTACCTGGTCTTCCAACACCACGAGACTCCCCAGTACCTGATGATGAGAGCCGTGGCTCCAGTGGGTCTTGGGACAACAACATCTATGACCCTGAGGTGCCCAATGTCACACATTGGACCGTTGAACAGATCATGGAATACTTTAATGAGAAAGGATTTAAAACAGTCTCGGAAGTCTTCAAAGAGCAGGTGAGATGATTTTTGCTGTTTCCATAAAAGCTACTGAGATCATTTTTGCTCTTTAGGAGTGCAAAATTTAATTTTAATTTTGATTGCATTATATTCAGACAGTATCCTTCAGCTTTGAAAAAAAGATATTGTGTTCATACAGTTGTCACTGAGAAGACTGGTGAGTGAACAAAGTTAATAACAATTACTATCTATTTCGTCCTACAGGACATTGATGGAACAGCTCTACTGATGCTCACTCGCTCAGACGTTCTACTGGGGCTCAATCTGAAGCTTGGTCCTGCCCTCAAGATGTACAAGCACGTGAGGATTCTTCAGACCAGACTCACAAACCCTCCACTTCCTGGGCTGTAGGCTAAGATATTCTTTTAAGAGTAAGATATGAAAGTTACGTTGATGAAAGTTTATACATATCATATTTATTGCAAACATGTTCAGACTTCAATTAAGGTTACATATAATTAAATCTTTATGGACATGATAGTCATCTTAAGAAATTCAACTTAAATTTAATTTACCATGTAGTTATCCATTTCTGAAGAGAATATTGAAATGTTTGTTTCTTTAAGATAATCATGGGCTACTTTTCCAAATATACTTTTATTCTTTTAAGTTAGTAAGTGAACTGTCTCATATATATATATATATATATATATATATATATATATATATATATATATATATATATATATATATATATATGGGGAAAGTGAACGTGGAAATTTATTTTAATTGTTCATTTTCTGTATAATTATCAGAGACTTCCAAGAATAATCATATAATTGATTGACAGTTAATATTTTTCCTTTACATTACTAAACATAGGTAATGCATATTTGCCATCCATTTAGTGCTTTGTAACTATATAGTAGACAAGCAAATGCTGTCTTTGGGTTCAATAGAACTATTGCCATTTTGTCGCATAATAGTAGAATGGTATTTTTTTACACGTTAATTATGTTGGTGTTTTCTACATGTGTATTGCTTGTGTATAACTGAAACAGTTTTATGAACTACTATAGCAAAGTTTCTGAGTTGAACATGTGAATTTAATACCTTCTATCATTGTTTCATTATTATTTATTTGATTGTTTTCATATGTTTATTTATTGACTTATTTATTTTAGATTTGATTCTATTTTATTTCTATATTTTTGAAATTTATTTAGATTGCTTAATTATTTATTTATAATTAGTATTATTTATTATTTTTTTTATTTGTTTATTTATTTTTTATTTATTTATTTATTTATTTATTTATTTTTTTCCTTTTTATTTTCTTATACATATATATAATAACTTAAAGCTGAGTGGTGCTAAGGCTGCCTTTTGTTGTTAAATGCATATGATTGATGTTACCTGGAATATTTAGTTGTATGCTGTCATCTATCAGAACCAGGATTCTCTCTCTCTCTCTCTTTCTCTCTCTCTCTCTCTCTCTCTCTCTCTCTCTCTCTCTCTCTCTCTCTCTCTCTCTCTCTCTCTCTCTCTCTCTCTCTCTCTCTCTCTCTCTCTCTCAACAGGCAATATAAAGTTCAATATTGACTTAAATATAACAACACACTCTATATGACCCAGAATTTAATTACTGTTAACTTAAATTTAGATTCCATGAAGAAGCAGCTTCCGTAGGACAAAAATAACTCAGGTCTGCATTTGCCGTACCTTCTTGTGTGAAGGAACTACATATTAATTTTTTGGTGTACTTTTCATTGCTGGAATGAATTCCTAATTCAAACAGTTTTATTTAAAGAATATTGATATAAGATAAGAATGATTTGTAGTGATTTTTTTTTAGTAATATGAGCACAAGATAAATTAGAAAAGATAGGTCACTTGTGTCTTTGCTCTATAATTTTGTTCTGATTAGTTGTTTCTACACTGTGATACATTTTCATGTAATATGTGGTATGGATTTATAATGTGAAATTGTTAATGAAAGTAGGTTAATGCGGTTTTTTTCGTGTGTGTGTGTGTATGTGTGTATGGGTTGGCTTTGATGTGAGCACAAGTACAGGTGTATTATTGCAACAATCAAGAAATCCAAATGCTCATTTATCAGTACATCATACTGTAGCCAGATTATTGTGAAAGAATTGCTGTACTTTACTTTTTTTCCTTTGGCACAGTAATAGTTTCAAGAAAACATCATTTAAAACATATAAAACGCTCCATTTTTATACACTTTCTAACTTTAAATTGTTTCTCTTATGCAAATGTATACAACTTGACTTATTCATGCTCACAAATGCCATGCAGGGTTGGAATGTATATACCCATAATGCCATAAGGTTTTTGATTTGTTTTTGTGTGTGTGTTTGTTTGTGTTTTGCCATAAGACTGATACATTCAAGGCAGTGAACATGAAATTTAACTTCAATTATAAACAGAATAGCATCTATATATCTATATACCAGGCTGTTATCCCTCTAAAGGCATACCCACACCCATACACACATGCATATACACTCCTCTCCCTAGGGCTCAAAGGAGAAGAGAAGGTAACCTTGCCCAAACACAGCGCGTCAGGTCAGTCACGTAAATGGGGGCAAGGGTGGATGTAGTATCCAAAACAGGGTCCCAGGGTTTATCCCTGCCAATTCATATTTAACTAATGCTCTCTCCCTCCCTACACCTGTTATAACCCAAGGGTCACACCAGATGCGCAAGAACCTCCTCCAAGGGTTGTCAAGGCCACGTCATTACTCATGTATTCACCACTGTTCTCCATTCACTTCTATCATGCAGAATCATCCTTCCTTGCTCCACAGACATTCCTCTTTCATTCAGCGCTCTCTTCACACCGTCTATCCATCCTGTTAGTGGCCAATCTTCTTTCTGATAGTGAGTGAGTTGAACAAAAAGGAGAAAATGGTGCAATACCAAGAGAGAATTACAGACGATTTAAATGTGGTGAAAGAGAGTGAGAAAGGCGATGTTTAGTAATATATTTAGATATTTGAATAATTTCCAGCCTCCAGTGTTTATCCAAATGTTAGATATTGAATTTCCTTTCCCCTCCACTTTCATAACTTTGACCCTTCCCAGCACTGACTTACATGTCTCCGCACTAGCACGCTTCCATGAATGTTGATGGTTCTGTCTAACACTATCTCATTCATAGTGAGGAGGTACACAAACATCATAGGCTTACATCAAAGTTTTGCAGTTTTCTTCCTTTCTCAACACCTCTCTCATATTCAGTTATATTTTCATTATTCCATTCACATAAACCTTATAAATAGAATAGGTACCTTCTCATTGGCACTTTTTTATTATCATACCATTAAAGACATCCAGTTTACGCTCAACATAACTCACTGCCAATTAGAAATTCGCTTTTCCCATACATGCATAAAGCCTTCCACATTCCATCCTTGGTGACTCTTTACCTTGTGAATGAATGCCATGAATACATTGCTATCCTCATTTATTTCACTAATTGGCCAATGGCAAAAATCTGGTTAACACATTTACTCACTCTACAACCATATCTTTCAGTGTGTGTGTGTGTGTGTGTGTATGTCTGTGTGTATGTATGTGTGTGTGCATGTTATTCACTATGGGCTGGAAGATCACGTGCTGGACTCGTGATAGTCAGCCATTACCCTCTCCAAAAGAGCTCAGAGCTCATAGAGACAGATTTATGGGTAAGGTTGAGACCTCACACATCCCCATCCCCTTGCTCAAAGGGGACAGCAACGGCTTCCTGTCTGTGAAAAATCCTTAGCAACCTGAGCGAGGTTCGAACTCACACCTTGCCAGGTGACAGGCTGGCTGTGTTTGTATGTGTGTGTGCGCAATGAAGCAAGTCAGTGAGTGTGTATGCACATTATAGGAATAATCTTAGGATGTATAATGGACCTCTATCAGTACCTGTTATTATATGTCTATTGAATTGTTAACATGCAGGAGGTCCCATGTTTGTATCAAGTGAGCATAATTGAGGAAGAACATTGATGTATATAAAGTATAATTAAGATTGTACATAGTGTATATTGTTGAGCTACTCCACTGTGAAAAAATGCTTAAAAGTCAACCACTATCTGCAGTATATTTTCATTGTAAAGGTAGATATGTGTAAATGTAGAAGTTTTTGAGTGGAAGAATAAATGTTCTATGGTAACAGAAAAAAAGTTTTATAGTGAAACAGATCTGACCGTGATCATATGTAGCCAGATTTCAGATCAGTTACATGCTAATTGTTTTTTGTAAATGGATTTTCAATAAAACTAATTCCGTATACAATTTTTATAAACAACTTTTAAGAGTACTTATCTATATTAATTACCAGTTTCAAATGTTTCCTGTACAAAGATAGCTCCTTCAACTTGACAAAAGAAACAAGCAAGCAGTTAGTCATTTCAAGAACATCCATAAAGAGCCTAGTTGATGGTGAAAGTGTTGATGGTTGAAAGTGTTGCAAAATGCTGAAGTTGATAATCTAAAGTAAAGATAGAGTGAGCCCTACCGAGATAATGTTAAGTTATGAGAAGTGATTCAGCTCACTGGATTTTTTAGGCTGTGGCACAATATTCCCATAGTATCATGCAACACTGATGCTATATCATCTAAGATCAATTATTTTTCGTATGTGTTGTCTAAGGTAGCCACCAGTCATTGGTACTCACTAGTAGCCCTTAAGTATGATTAAGAACACCTAGACTGAGCTACACTTGAAGACAACAATGATTGCTACCTTTCCACATATTCTTGGATATAATACACGACCTTACAGTGAATTACTTGTAATTACTTGTGTACTCAATATATCAACTGCAGTGACTAGCAAGAGAAGCTACAACTCATTTCTACTCTCAACAGAGGTCAAGTCCCATATTGCAAAGATTTGAGAAAAAAATATATACATGTTTCAGCTCTCTGTTTATTTCACTTACTGATTGAATTATTGATTCATTAAGTAGCTTTGCTGGTAAGGAATAGGACACCTTACAGCGTCCCTACACATATTAAATACCTTTGATGTTTCTATAAAATCAAACTCAAATCTATAGGTTTATATTTATTACAATAAAAGTAAGCTCCCAAAGATTTCTGAAGTCATACCGAAAATAGAATGGATGCACCACCATACAGAGGATTTACTGAGCATTGCAACATTGCAAACACTCCAGTGTTGTAGTAATTGATTTCAAAATATGGGAAGAAAGTATCATATATATATATATATATATATATATATATATATATATATATATATATATATATATATATATATATATATATATATATATATATACTTTAGCCCTGCTCATTCCATTTAGTGTTTACTTTATTTTACTCATGTTTACACAGGATATTTCATTATTCATCATTTTTATGCTGTGGTCTTCGGTTTGCCTATCATCACTACTATATAATTTTTGATAGAATGTCTCTGCTCCCTTAATTACTTCAACTCAATTATTTAGGTTTTGACTTTGTTCATACAGTTACTTTCTGCCATTGCCAAGTGTTCTCTTTGCAATCTTCATAATTTTTCCCTTGTTTACAGCTTCAATCTGTTTCATGTTGTATTTTCGAATGTTGTATTTTTTTTCTCATGTTTTTAGACAGTTAAGCAGCTTCTGTTTTGTATCGAGTTGTTTTTATTTTCTTTCTCCATATTTTTATGTGGTTTGGTGGCTGTTGGGAGTTTTTGACTATTTTCTTTGGATGCCTTCCCACCTACTTTTAGTGCTGATTATAAGACTATATTAGTTAGGTTGTCATTTGCACTCTCTAAGTTTCCATTCATCTAGTCTACTAATTAGGAGTACTTGTTCTGGATTCTAATTTTAAATTGATCTGACTTCTCTTGGTCTGTTAGGATCCTTGGCCTCTTCGTTCTTAGTAACTTCTTTCTTTCTCTCCTTAAGTCAAACGCGACTTTGTATATCACCATCCTGTGGTCACTTGACTTCAGTTTATTCAATACTGCTACATTCTTTGCTATTAATAAGAATGAAGTCAATACCATTCCTAATTTCACTGTTCGGGGTTTCCCATGTCCAATACTTGTTTGCGTTACGATCAAAGAATATGTTATCTATCTATCTCTCTCTCTCTATATATATATATATATATATATATATATATATATATATATATATATATATATATATATATATATATATATATATATATATTATATATATATATATATATATATATATATATATATATATATATATATATATATGATATATATTATATATATATATATATATATATATATATATATATATATATAGATATATAGATATATAATATATATATATATATATATATATATATATATATATATATATATATATATATATATATATATGTAAAGCATTGGTGTTGGATCAGTTTCCCTTGATAACACTAGTAAGCATGTGAATTTCGTATCTTATTTTGTCTCAAGTAACAAAGGCTAATTTGAATCTTTGAATGCAACAACTGAACACACACACACACACACACACACACACACACACACACACACACACACACACACACACACACACATGCGCGCACACTGTTTTCAGATGATGCAAAATTACTAAGAAAGATAAGAAACAACAAGGATTGTTAGGAGCTACAGTGTGATATAAACAAGATATGTGAATGGAGCAAGACATGGGAAATGGAATTTAATGTAAAAAAATGCCATGTATTGGAAATGGGAAACAGTACAATGAGACCCTCATTGACGTATAAGTTAGGGGAAAATATCATATCAATAGCAAAAGAAGAGAAAAATTTGGGAGTGGTAATACAGGACAACTTATCACCAGGGAAACATATAAATAAAATATTTGGTGACACTTTCAGAATGTTAAGGAATATACGGATGGCTTTTCATTTCCTAGATATGATGAAAAAAATTATAACTACAATGACCAGACCAAAATTGAAATATGCAAAAGTAATATGGTCCCTGCACAAGAAAAAGCATGTGTTGAAATTAGAAAGAATACAGAGAATTGCAACTAAGATGGTCCCAGAATTGGAAAGATTAAAAGAAATGCATCTAACAACACTGAAAAAAAGAAGAGAAAGAGGTGACTTAATCACAATATATGAATTGATGAACAACCTGGAGGAAACAGATAGAAAAGACCTAATATTGAGAAGTAAAGGAGAGGCTAGAAATTTGAGAGGACACAAGAAAAAATTGCAAAAAGGAATTTTGTACATCAACTGAAGGAAAAACTGGACAAATGTAGATATGGAGACAGGACCACACGAGTGTAGCTCAAGTCCTGTATACTACAACTAGGTAAACACACACACACACACACGCACACACATACACACACGCGCGCGCGCGCACACACACACACACACACACACACACACACACACACACACACACACACACGCACACACACACACACACACACATACAGAAATACAGACACATGTTGTCATCCAGTACTTAGCCAAGCGAGCGGAGGAACGCTCAGGACCAAATATTTGAGACAGACAACTAAGTGCGAAAACTGACCCATCATCCCCTCGCCTCCTGTTCAACGCCATTCGAAGATATCTGTTACTATAAAATGTGTCAAGTTCTGAAGTTTATATCCCTAATTAGTATGACAACGTGCTTCGAATCTGAACTTGAAATTTTCGTCCAAATGAGCCAGACGGAAAAGACAGAACAGACAGACGCGCGTTTACTATGCACGTATACATAGATACAGGATCTTCACTACGGTGACAGGATACCGGAATTTGATGATTGGTGATGAGTTAGTCTGGATGTTGGAACTTAATTACCATTCAATCTCAAATGTTAGTATCTTTTTGAATAAATCAGATGCTATTCGTAAGTTTGAATATTTTTTATTTGTTACCTTTATTATTTAAGATTCTACAGCTTGCAGTAAAATAAACATTAGCTGCTCTTGTTATTGCTTTCAAATTTTCAAAGGGAACAATAAAATAATGTGAGGCCTTAAACATCGTGTAGATGAAACAAAGTTTATATATTTTTATAGCTTATAATAATTGCTCTACGTACAATGTTGTGAGGGAAAGAAATAGGTGATGGAAGGCTTACTGCACTACAGTGGTCATTAGCTATGCGTTACTCGTACTGTCATTACCATGCACCACACTCATGCCAAACCTATGTTTTCTTAAGATCTTTTCTTCACTCTCTAAATCACTCAAATTTCATTTTAAAGAAAGCCTCCCCACAGAAGGCGACTAACATTAAAAACAGTTGCTGTGGAGCGGCCGGCCGCCCAGCGAGGGGATTCTAACACAGGGAGCGAAGCTTGGAAAAGAACTCCAGCATTCCACTTGGTGTGAACACATTCAGCTGTGCTTGCCGAACCTGCAAACATAAGAATAATAATGATAATAATAATTATAATAATAATGATAATATTAATAATAATGATAATGATAATCATTACAATAATTATGATAATGCAAATAATAAAGAATTATACGAAAATACGTAGATCACAGGCACTTCTTGGGTTCTGTTAGTGGCAGGCACTGGCCAGGATACTGAGGCCTTGACGTCTCCTGAGATTTCGTTCTTCCGTTATTGTGCGACATTTATCATTTTTCGTCATTCAAATCGCAAGCGTCTCGTGTTCATGTTTGTCCCACTTGATCCATCCTTCCACCACCCAACATCAATTCCAATGTAAAGCAGCTCAGTTAGACTCTACATTACCGTTCGTTGCAGGTTCCTTAGTCCCTCCAATGATTGATTTAATCATCTGAGGATATTTATATCTGCGA
>JAPQNM010000040.1:10027619-10047619 GCA_029783475.1 Metacarcinus magister
TATGCAAAGCGAAGCCGAGACTAGAGCACTTTGAAGAAGAGGTGTGTCAATTTTGTTAATGTGGATTTTTCATTATTATAATTGCTATATTTATTATCATTATTTGTATTATCATATTATTATTATTAGTAGTAGTAGTATTACTATTATTATTATTGTAATAACTATTTTTGTTCTTGATAGTTGTTGCATTAATAGTGTATAGTTCATTATTATTTTTCGTATAGTTCTCTTGTCCCAAACAATTGTGGGGGATCAGCGTCTACCTAGCAAGTAAAATATAACAAGGGAAAAAAAGTTATTACCACGTAGTATATAACAGGAATTCTTTGCCTCTAATTGAACACACGGTTAGCAGTATAAACCTGGTCGAGGAAGATGTAGTTCGCTTTATTGTAGAAGGCGATGCCTCCTTCCACAGATGGGGTGTCGAACTTAGTAATCTTGTCGCGGAAATCGTCTAGACGGATGCGGAACAGGATCTTGTTGTTGAAGAGTTCGTGCTCCTGACGGAACACCGGCCAGATGAGATCGTCCAGAAGCATGTTGGTGTACTTGAAGTGTTCTGTCAGGTTCCCGCGGATGACGGAGTCGTTGGTGAAGAGATAGAAAGCGATCTCGGCCCTCTCCGATTGCAGGGCCTCCGTCACGTTGCCCAGACCCGTGCTGATCTGGACCTGTGAGAAAAAAAGGAACTCGAGGACTGAAGGACTGTTAGCACCCATATACCTTGCTGTTATAACTACTTCGTGACCATAACAATATCATCCATAGTGTTAGTATAATAGTTGGTCTCCTGCATCACTCCCAAAGTTGATTTCTTGTGAGGCAGTAACCAACATGAAAGTCACCTTCATTATAATGTTCTCTTTCTCTTGTCTGTGGTCACTATGATCAATCGCTACCTTTGATTTACCATAACAACATACATGTGGGGATGCAGAAATCCCTTAGTTCCTCCTCGAACCATCCAGCCTTTCCCTTCCCCCTCCCCCGTAACCTTCCATACTCTCACCTGGTCGATGGTCTCCTGCATATCGTACTGGTACTCGAGCACAGTCACCATGTTAATTGAGTTCTGGATGATGAGCGCCAGAATGGGGATGAAGGGCAGCAGCAAGATCTGCAGCAGGTGAATCTGCTTGCCGCGTCCGGTGGTGGGGTCCAGCCCACAACAACCCGTCTTCACCTGAGCGACGAGAGCAGAAAGGAGAGTCGTATACAAGACGCAAACGTAGCGAAGGGATTGTATTCATGAGATAAAAAACACTTCTTCCTACCCTTGCCCCTTATGTCAGTGGTAAATTAAGTTCGCATATGAATAATTTTCTCGCCAGCTACAACAAGCCTAGCCAGTGTTTTGTTGTTCATGTCAGGCGTCCAACCGACCTCCACTCGGCTGTTTTCATCGTCGCCCTCGAAGCTGATGAGCGAGGAGCGACGGAGCATAGGCGGCGGGCCGACGGGTGAGCCAGGCCCTCCTCGCCGCCCGCTGCCGCTGTCTTGTTTCTGAGACGTCCGTGGGCCCACCTTGTTCTTGCGGACCTCACCCATCTGTCTTCCGCGCTCTGTTGCTGCTGTGGTCGCTGCTGCCCCACCCGTGTACACCACCTCCCTCTGCCCCTCACTTTTCGCAAAGTCTCGCAGTCCACCACAGTCACCATTCTCTCGCCACCGCCATGCCTTGAGCGTCCGGTGTTCCGCGGCGCGTCTCCTCGTGGATGTGTGGGTGTATGCCGCGTCCCACTCAGTTCAACCAGACAAGTTAATGAGGGCGAGTGCGTGAGGCGGAGTGAATCCTTTGAGGTGAGCGTCGCCTTGGCTCGTGGCTCAGAGGACTACACCACCACCTGCCGCACCTCTCCAGCGCAAACTCCCTCCTCCCTCCCTCTCTCTCTCTCTCTATCTCTCTCTTTCTCTCCTTCCATCCATCCCTCCCTCCCCGCCGCCTTGGTACAGGCCAGATGTAAGGGAATTTCAGCGCCTTACTCCAGGAGCATCGATCTATAGCGGAAAAATCGAGGAAGTCATATTAGAATGCCTCGGCGAGTGGTCTCCTGGGGAAGCGAGAGGCCAGGCGCGCGGCTCACCTGACCTCGCCATGACCCGATAGTCAGCGAGGACTAATATCACATTGAATATTTCTCTACTGTCACCCTCTTAAATCACCCCCCTCTCTCTCTCTCTCTTTCTCTCTCTCTCTCTCTCTCTCTCTCTCTCTCTCTCTCTCTCTCTCTCTCTCTCTCTCTCTCTCTCTCTCTCTCTCTGTCCCTATCTATCTATCTATTCATCTATCTCCTACAGTTTCTACGATGGATGTCCTTAGCCTATCATCATGTTTCGAATATAGTCATAAACACGTAAACTGAAAGGAGACAAAATGCAGCCAATCTATATAAACAAATATAAAAAAAATATGGAAATCGAAAGAAAACCTAAAAAAAATATAAAACAGTGTAGGACAGCGACAACAGAGCAACAAATGAATCTAGAGATGGAAAGGAACAAACACGAGGATGCATAGCTTAGGAACCGTGAGATAAATGTCATGATATCGGTATTCAGAATTTCCTGTCTTAGGTGTGTCGAGGAGGCGGGCTGTTAGGATTCCATCAGAATAACACAAGGGATACTGATTCTTGCACAAGATATCTATTACTGAATCTATGAAGTAGCCACGATCATAGGAGCGTCTTATTTAAACGAGGAAGTTAACCGCTTATATATGGCTGCCGATCTATTGCCCTAACCTGCCAAGACTCAAACCTTGGTCAGGGGAGACGGGGAGACTTAGCTGAGTGGTTTGCCAATCTTAGTGTTTGCTTCCAAGAATTAGCCAACTGCCGCGCTCCACCATAACCTCAGTCCCTTAATTCTGACTCTGAAACTGCATGGCTGACGGTTCTCACATGAAAGCAATACTGTCACTGTGCTGTACAAACGTTTATGGTAACTTGTGATTGTTGTAGAAAGTTATATCATACTCTTTGTGTTGTATATTGCAGAAGAACGCCTTTTCTTTTTTATCTTTTGAAAATTTGCTGAATATATTTGAAATGCGGACCAAAAAGCAGAAAAAAAAGACATACCAAGAGAGTATGATAAAAAAAAATGTGATGCAAAACGTTGTATGGAAAAAAAATATCAGGGCATTATGATGACCAACAAATTTTAATGAGACGTAGAATTAACATCGTCTCTTCCCTTGTGTTGTGGTGGTGTAGGAGGAGTTGACGTTGTGCATTTTAGACCCGATATAATAGCGCCACCACGGTTCGAATCCCGGCTACAGGGCACTCCAACCCGTGCAACAGACTGTTCTTCGTCCATGTTTAGGAGGCTTATCAGTTATGGAATACAATGACAATGATAATCCATGCTGACCTTCCTGCCTACCTCTCTCTCTCTCTCTCTCTCTCTCTCTCTCTCTCTCTCTCTCTCTCTCTCTCTCTCTCTCTTTCTCTCCCTGTAAAGGCATCACACTGAGAGGAATGTAAATGACCTTGAAGTAATGCTTTCAGTTTATTAATGTTTTCTTTTGTTTTGCCGTTGAGGTTCACAATAACATACTTACATAAAGAACAAGGAATTTTTGTAACCTAAAGCGTGCTATTAAATTTCTTACGATTTGTTTGTGTGTGTGTGTGTGTGTGTGTGTGTGTGTGTGTGTGTGTGTGTGTGTGTGTGTGTGTGTGTGTGTGTGTGTGTGTGTGTGTGTGTGTGTGTGTGTGTGTGTGTGTGTGTGTGTGTGTGTGTGTGTGTGTGTGTGTGTGTGTGTGTGTGTGTGTGTGTGTGTGTGTGTGTGTGTGTGTGTGTTTCCAAGGCCACCTCACCACCATACATACAAGCGTCACTTCTCCCTCCTTCCATTACACACTTGCAAGGAGAAGAACAACGCATCACAGTTTGGTTTTGGATATAATTAATTCTCTGTAAACTGTATACATTTCTTTGAGTCTTGTTATTTGTATTTTTCAGTCATGCATTGCTGTTTTTACCTTTTTTTTCCAAGTGTCCATTAATTAAGGAGTTATATGGCTATCATTATTATTATTATTATTATTAGTAGTAGTAGTAGTAGTAGTAATATTATTATTATTATTATTATTATTATTATTATTATTATTATTATTATTATTATTAGTAGTAGTAGTAGTAGTAGTAGTAGTAGTAGTAGTAGCAGCACCATCAGCAGCTGTAGTAGTAGCGGTTCGTCCCACACAGTGTAACCATCCGTGCAAACCATTTCAATACACGGCCTTCCCTTCCTCCCTCCTTCACCCTCACACCCAAAGTTCCGAACACCAGGGAAACAAATGGCAATTATAACTCATGTGCACCATTTATTGAACCAACAACACCTCTTCCTCTCTTTCCATACGTACATATATATCTACACGAACGAATGTGTTGCAGTCGACTACGTGAACTAATACATGGCTGGTTTGGTCGTCTACCTCGCGTCTGCCTGTTAATCTCTACTTCATCTTGGCGGCGCGAGATTTCCTACAAATTGTTTGCTGAATACCTATCTTTAAGAGGAGGAGGAGGAGGAGGAGGAGGAGGAGGAGGAGGAGGAGGAGGAAGAGGAAGAGGAGGAGGAAGAGGAGGAGGAGGAGGAGGAGGAGAGAACATAACAATGCAGCAGTAAGTATCTGTGTCGAGGGAGAAGCACTAGAAATCAATACATATTCAAGGGACAACTATTTATAAACACTACACGGAATTCACCTTTCAGAGTAGGAAAGTCTCACTGAGCAGGGCAGCTGTGGGGTAGGGGACGTGAGGCTCTGAAAGGATAATCTTCCACTAGATTGTTCTCGGCTCCTCCTGAAGGGGCTAACAGCAACTGCCGAGGCCGAAGTGGTGTGTGTCGGTATGTGGCGAGAAGAGTACGCTCACCATGACGTCTGTTCCTCCAACACTCTAAACGAACACATCCCAAACAGTTTGCAGCGGGAGGAGGAACAGATTACAGATGGTTAGTCTCCTATAATATCCCTAACGTTTTAGAGTATTTTCAAACAGTTTACAGTTTACATGGGGAAATGTGACAAAATATCTCGACGAGAATGGAATTTCCGTACGTCCCCAATGCCTTTACTTGTTCTTCAACCGTTTATAACACAAGCGGAAGTTTATTCAAGACGCTTGAAGTAACATCGGCGTCCTGAGCCTTTTGTGTGTTCTGATGTGACGATGTAATGGTAGTGAGTGAGGATCAACTTGAGCCCAACGTATTTTGCATTCACACACGCGGAGGAAGATCGACGGCGCCACAAAAAATACATATGAAGAGAAAGTGCCAGCCGTGCCCACTCCATCAGTAGGAAAACAGAACTGTGAAGGAATGTAAATGTGAAAGCGACCTAATACTCTGTCGACGGCGTTGAGGCGGAGAGAGGAGGAGCAGGAGGCAGTCTAGTCCAAAGTCCAAAGGTCACACTACGATAGAATATTTGGTGACACATTCAGGATGCTGAGGAATATATGAATGGCTTTTCATTGTAGATCGGGAGGTTGAGAACGCTGGTTAAGGAATAATAAGCATAAAAGGCACATCAAATCTTGTCCAGCGCTTTCGCTTAATAGGGAGATATATAGATAGTTAAGAGGAATGAACAACCGTTGATTCAGTGTTTGCACCGTCGGAGGCAGACCAACGGCTTCTCAACAAAGGAAAAAAAGCAAAATGTCGCTGCAGAACAAGACCTTTCAGTGTTTGGAAATGCATGACAAGTAAACCGTCTTAGGGAGGCGGAATTAATCATTCACAGAAAACGATGGAAAGGAATGGAAAAGGAAAACGATGGAAGAGGCTCTAAGTAGCGTCTTCCTCATGGTGATGGAAGAGAGCAAGAAAAAGAAAAACTAGTAAAGGCTTAGTAGAGAGGTTGCAACATTCCGCTGAGTAGATTATATATGAGATTTCGATTAATTGAGAGATTGGTGTATCGGGTCGGTGATCGATCAGGATGCCTCATTAAGGAGCCGTTTCATGAGAAGATCGACCCGCGGGTGTCGAGTCCACTCCTATAGCCAAGAACTCTGATGGCGAGACGGATTTATGATGCATTGATATATTCTAGTGAAGAAAAAAGTGGATTTGTACAGAGAGAGTGAGAGAAAGAAAAATGTTTTAATCCCTAAAAACCTAAAAACTTTCTTTGAGTCCTTTAAATACACATGATGCACTAAAACAAAATGAACCTGGCGATCCTGTGTGCTAAGATCCGCAGCTCCTCCTCCAGACACGAGAGTCCGTGTGAGGAGCATGAATGGGATTAGGAGGCGAGGTAATAGACTAAACCACACGACGCAGCAGCAGGAAGCCAACACTCTACGCGAGCCCAGCCATCTCCTGCTGCTACTGCTGACGGTGGTATGATCCAAGGGGAATGATTGATGAGGTGAAGGTCGTGGTGGTGGTGGAAAGGCTCCGATGTGTAAACAAAATACAACCACAACCCGTAAGACTCTAAAACGTATGTATAATCTCATCTTAGCAGTAATATACTCGTCTATCTGCTGCTCGCCGGGTTAAAATGTGTATGGATACCATGACCTAAAACTTTGGTCTATTCGTATTCCCCGAGAAAATAATCTACGCTAAAGTGTCAATGTGGCAAGTATCGATAAAGGAAAAATATGTGATGAAGGTTTATAATGTTGGTCTTCGTGCCTCATCCTAGGATTTCCCTGAAGAAGCCGAGGGTCTTGAAGAAGGAAGACGTGTGCTTGCCGTCTTCTTCCTTCAGGCAGCGGCCAGACTCCGAGTAGGCATTGTCAGCCATGAAATCAAAGTCATCCTCCCTCCCTGAGTCAAGGTGGCGGTCAGGCAGGACACCGTGTTTCCCCGTCAGCCAGTACGTGTCCATTACGCCCCGCCCCTGCAAGTGTACATATCATTACCATCACACACACACACACACACACACACACACACACACACACACACACACACACACACACACACACACACACACACACACACACACACACACACACACACACACACACACACACAAGAGAGGTAGTGCCACTCACTTTTATGTCAAGTTCTCCTCTCAGCTTAACAATGAAGCCGCCGACTCGGTCCAGACAGTCCTTGGTGTCTTGAGAAATATGGATCTTGAAGGCTGTAGATGTAGACACAAACTCATAATAAAGGAAATTCATAGGTTAATAAGTACGTTATAGAATAGAAAAGGTTAACAGATAAACTGATGTACACAAGGATAGACAGTGTTTAGGCAATCAGTAAGGGAACCACAAGTTTACATTACAATGGCTTAGGCAAATAAAAGAGATAGAGCTCATTCGCCAACTTAACACAAACAAGCTATAATGTGTCTCACGTAGGCCCGACGATTCTATCTTGGCAGCGAGTATGACGGAGTCCCCGAAGAGGCAGTAGCGAGGTGTCTTGGTGCAGATGACGCCGGCCACCACAGGTCCCGAGTGGATGCCGATGCGGATCTTAAGTCGCTCGCCGGGCATGTGTGGGATGACGAAGTTCTCCGTCCCGTGAAGAAGGTCGATGGCCATGGCGGCGATCTCGGCGGCGTGATCCTTGCCTGCCGCAGGAGAGAAAGAGGTGCAGTAGTAAGTAGTAGTAGTAGTAGTAGTAGTAGTAGTAGTAGTAGTAGTAGTAGTAATAGTAGTAGTAGTTTTTGTTGTATTAGCAGCACGTACCATTCTTTACTCCTCTCTTTTTTTCCTCCCATTATTTCCTCCCTCCCTTCCTCCATCTCTCCCTCCCTCCCTCCATCTCTCCCTCCCTCTCTCCCTCCCTCCCTCGCGTACCTTTCTTCCTCATGTGCAGCCCTGAGGCCACCATGTAGGCGTCACCGATGGTCTCAATCTTGTATACGTCATAACAGTCGATGCGGGAGTCGAACATCTTGTAAAGGACGTTCATGAGAGAGATTACCTGAGAAAGAAAAAGGAAGAGGAGGAGGAGACGAGGTTATAAGGCAAATGACTGTTAGGCGTCAATTTTACCACTAAATTTATCATAAAACGCAGTGGTTATGTGTTGATGTTTGAGACAAAGATACACAAACCAATAAGAGAAAAGACAAACAGATTATTTACATTCTAGTATAATAAATACATTGATCTCTTAACATCATTCCTCTCTATAAACACTTCTTTTTTTTCCACACTCGTATATGTACCACGAAAAGCAATCTTACTTCATCTGTTTCCTTGCATGCATGTCTCCACTTTTTTCCAATCTCTGTCCAAAAACCAATAGAAGCCTCACCTGTACACGCCCTTTACCTGTCACTCCTTTACCTGCTGCCCCTCTCACCTGCATGGGCGTGCTCTGATGCGCCATCTCGGAGAACCCCACAATATCACTGAAGTAAATGGTGATGGAGGAAAAGGTCTCTGCTGCCACTGCCTTGTGTATCCTTAGCTGCTGCGCCACACTACTCGGCAACATTTGGTACAGCAGTCTGTCCGATCTCTTCTTCTCGAACCTTAACTCGTGCGTCTTGTGCAGCAGCGTCTCCGAGAAGGCCTGAGTGGAGAGGTTGAGGGGAGTTAGAGTCTTTGTTAGAGAGGATCGTGAATGGAGAGAGTGAAAAGTGTGTGTGTGTGTGTGTGTGTGTGTGTGTGTGTGTGTGTGTGTGTGTGAGACAGTTGAGCTTCTCCTCCTCCTCCTACTCCTCCTCCTCCTCCTCCTCTTCCTCCTCCTCCTCCTCCTCCTCCTCCTCCTCCTCCTCCTCCTTCTGCCCACTGTCTGGCCTCACCTGCAGCGTCCTGGTAATCATGCGCACCAGGATGATGATGACTGGCGAGATGATGAGCACGACGGCGAGCAGCGCGATGCCGATCACCACGTGGCTGTTGGACGCTAGCATCTCCTTCACGATGGTCTGTTGGATCGTCGTTCTGTCAACCAAACACCCACCACACCTCCGTCAGTAATATTAGTGATGTCCTTCTCTTCCTTCTTTCTCTTCTTCTTCTCCTCCTCCTCATCCTTGTATTTTCTCTATTTACTTCAACAATAGTGTGGTTCATTAAATCAGTTCGTGTTAGTACGGGGGAATTTTGTTATATGATCAGGATGAAGGTTGTGTGTGTGTGTGTGTGACAGGGTTGAGTAATGTGGAACAGAGTTGAGTGAGCCAGCTAAGTCTTACCTGATTTCGTACTGGATCTTCTGCAGGGCGTCCAGATAGCCCAACATGGCGTAGAAATACTCGGTGGCCTTCTCGAAGTCCGGCTGAATTTTTTCCCTTCCGAGGATTTCCAGTCTGCGGCGGGTGATGTTGGAGTACCACGGGTAGTCCTTCTGCAGTGCTCTGTACCGCGTGCTTATCCAGAAGGCGAAGTTCTGAGAAGCATTAAGGAAATCCTGGCCGAGGGCGTCATTAGTGACAAAGGCGATGTAGGAACTCTGATCGAGGTCACCGCGGCCGAAGTACTGCTCCCCGAACACCATGGAGATCCCCAAGTGTTCGATGGCGCGAATCATGTTCTTGTAGGCGAGCAGCGGCCGCCACACTCCCGAGGCGTCCTTCTCCTTGATCTCCCGCGTCAACTAAGGGGCGGGAAAGAGGGGAGGACATAAGTAATTGGAATATCTAATTATGCCTTAAATCAAAACTTTGACTTTGAGTCGGTAAAGTTTTCATCCTTTGCCGACAGTAACACATACATATATCACCTTTGTGTGTATGGGTTTACATTCCCCTAACACTGACTCATTCACCTTTTACTTACAGGCCGGTGCACGAAAGTATAAATACATAAGCAGATATAAATATAAAAATGCAAATGAGATGGTAATAGTTAATTCCATAACATTTTGAAACCTATTATTAAACTACATCAGATATAAATACACGTCCTTCTTTTCTTCGGTTATCTATATTGGAGAAGGTTTTCATCACATACCTGGTCTAGGAAAATGTAGTTGGCCCGGTTGTAGAAGGCGATGCCCGCCTCGATGTTTGGAGTGTCGAAACGTGTAATCTTGTCGCGGAAATCGTCCAGACGAATACGAAACAAGATTTTATTCTGAAAGAGGTGGTCATCGATCCTGAAGGCGGGCCACTTGAGGTTTTCGATAAGGGTATTAGTGTAGGAGAAGTGTTCGGACAGATTGCGACGGATGATGGAGCCGTTGGTGAAGAGGTAGAAGGCGATCTCAGCCCTCTCCGACTGCAGGGCCTCCGTCACGTTGCCCAGACCCGTGCTGATCTGAACCTGCAGGAATGAATATCACTTGTGGTTATTTCAACTTTCTCGCTTCTTTCTCTCTTGAGCGCCTTGCTTCTTTTAACATCCCGATGATACTTTTTTCTTTTCTTTTGGTATTGTCAACCCTATTATGAAAATTTTTCATCAGTCTGTCTTTTCCTTGCCCTGCCTTTCTCTAATCTTCATCCTTATCGTACCCTGATCCTCTTTCATTATTTATTTGAACCCTTTCTTCTCACCTCACCCTGCTTGCAACCTTCATTTTGACTGCAAACACTACTTACACCTCTTCTATCTTGTCCTTACCTTCTATCCTCCTATTCCTCCTTTTTCCTCTCTCCAACCTTTCCTTCACTAAATCCCGTTACGCTTCCTTAACCAATCACTAACCTTTGCCTCAGTCTCCCCTCACCTGGTCGATGGTTTCCTGCATGTCGTGTTGATACTCGAGGATGCTGACCATGTTGATGGAGTTCTGGATGATGAGCGCCATGATGGGTACAAAGGGCAGCAGCAGCATCTGGATGAGGTGGATCTGTTTGCCCTTTCCCGTGGTTGGATCTAGCCCGCAGATGCCCGTCTTTACCTGCAGGAGGATGACGAGGGGAAAGAGGAGAAAGAGGAAGGGTGTTGAAGAAAAAGGAAAAAAGTTGACTTGTGTGGGACAAAGATGTGTTGCCAACATGACACACTTGCCTTCCCCAGAAAGCATTGTGGATGATAATTAATTTAAGAAGAGTCGCTGTGGATACACAGAAGGAAAGTTACTGCAAAGAGAGTTTCAGGAGTGCATGCATGGCTTGAGTGTCCCTTTCAGCTCCCCCTCAGACTCCCGACCCTCATCACTCCAACAATCCTTACCTCCACCATCTTGTTCTCGTCCTCGCTGTCAATGGAGACAAGAGAAGGTCTCTTGGGCATCGGCGGCAAGTCCATGTCCCTCTCCTTCCTACTAACTCCTCCTCCACCACCTCCTCCTCCACCTCTACTTCCGCCACTTCCTCCTCCCCCTCCTCCACCACTGCCGCCACAACTTCCTCCACTTTCTTCCTCCCCATCCTCATTATCCGGACCCACTTTGCTCTTGCCACTCCCTCTCATACTTAGCTCATAGAGGCTGTAGGGTGTGAGGTACCAAGGGTACTTGGTGGTAGCCACTGTGCGCGCGGGGAGGCGTCGTGATGGCAGTGGTGATGGCGGGGCGGCACCGTAGCACCGGCCACCCTACTCTCACCACACGCACGCACTACAGGCCCTTCCACCTTTCACCACGCAACCGCCGTCGCCACTGCTTCGAAAAAAAAGTAGTGGCAATTGATTGGCGGCCTGCGTGCGGGATCCCAGCTGTTCCCTCGGTGATTAGCGGCGGAGAAAAATGCACGCGTAGGAATGCACAGAGTTTACGGGTCGACGGTGGGTCGGCGGAAGGTGCACATGGGTCGAGGAGCTGGTGGGGGTGGTGGAGCGTGAGTGAGTGAGAGGGCGGCGTGAGGGGAGGGAGAGTGACGCATGCGACTCTCATCCCTCCGTCACAGCGCCTACTCCCGCAGCCCAGGGAGGCGTGAGGTCAGGCGGGAGGATGCACGGAGCCCCATATTGACCCTGTCCTAACAAGTATTGACTTCCCGGTGCAATAAAGAACGTCAGGTGACTGTTTAGCCTCTTCATTATGTGACATATTGCTTCGCCTGGTCCCCACTATCATCATCATCATCATCATCATCATCACCATCATCATCATCATCATCATCATCATCATCATCATCATCATCATCATCATCATCATCATCATCATCATTACCATTTGACTTTGTAGTTCATTAGCCAGCGAGATGCCTATTAAGGTGAATAGGAATAACATGTTCTCAGAAGCTTCATTCCTTGATCAACACCAACAAGGAACACCGGGCGAGGAAGAAAGGAAGATTAAATGTCCAACTATTGATGACCACAACTCAACTAATTCAAATGGCAAGTAAGACCGGTATTATACACGAAATATCACGGTTAAGGATGAGAAGAAGAAGAAGAAGAAGAAGAAGAAGAAGAAGAAGAAGAAGAAGAAGAAGAAGAAGAGGAAGAAGGATAAAAAAGGAGGAAGAGAAGGAAGGGGGCAGAGGGATGAAGCCGCTATCGAGGAATGTTTAGTGAGGGGGGTCAAGTAAGGGTGGAGGGAGGAGTATAGTGATAAGGTGACCGCCCCTTCTTCCCCAGGTAACCCCTTCCTCTCCCCTACATGTCACCTTGGCGAGGTCAATGAGGCATGCATCTATTATTGACCAAAATTAGCGACTCACTCCCCCACAAGCGTCACCTGTGTTTTGATATTCACAACAGATAAGGTACTCATCTTTAACTGCTCTCTTGTTATCGTCATTGCTTGCTGTTATTGCTGCTGCTCCTACTGCTGCTGCTGTTGTTGTTGTTGTTGTTGGTGTCACGTGATAGGTTGAATCGCACGAACACAGAGGCTCCTGAACTTCCTTCAAAAGCACAAATTCAGACCACAAATTCACTGATTACGTTAAAGATCAATTGTCGTCCTCCCTCAGCATTCCGCCGCAATGATTGGCGGGGGAGGCGCGACGTGAGGGGTGGGCCGGACAGCGGAGGCGTGCCACTCCATCGGACGCTTTGGTCCCCGCCGCACCCGGCCTCGCCCGCCCTCCTCCCTCCCCGGACTGACCCCGCACCGCTTACTAACAGCCAGCCACCTCGAGGATGCTGGTGTGGGCTTGACGGCGGGCGGCACCACCACTGAGGACACTCTAAGAGAAGGTGACGAGTTTACAACGGCGGCATGAAGGGCGCCTCCAACATGGGTGGCGGCGGGAGGCGCTCCTCCGTGCTCTCCCTCGACTCTGAGGATGAAAACAAGTTGGTGGAGGTGAGTGTGGAGGGCTGAAAACTTCTGAAGGGAAAGTCAAGTCACGCACCCCTGCACCACGTGACCCAGGGTGGTGGTGGTGGTGGTGGTGATGACGTGTTCCTTACCTTGTCTAGTGAAGATATCATGGGTGTGGTGGGAGAAGAATCATTGTCTACGTTCTGTTTTGATCTTCGAGGCAGTTAAGCTTAAGTCTTTCCTTCTTTGCTGTCTTGATTATTAGTGATTCAACGGCAAAAAAGTGTTACCTGAAGGACCACAAAGATGCATAATAACGTCATCTTGCCTAACAACCTCACCGTCATCCACACGCCACTCTGCACGCATTACAACCCCCTCACACATTTTCCAACACACCATCCATCAGACTAACCCCAAACCTTATTTCTATAGGTCAAGACGGGTTGTTGCGGCCTTGACCCCACCACAGGACGCGGCAAACAAATCCACTTGGCCCAGATGCTATTGCTGCCCTTTGTACCCATCATGGCGCTCATCATACAGAACGGCCTCAACATGGTCAACGTGCTTCAGTATCAATACGAGATGCAGGAAACTATCGACCAGGTAAGGGAGAGAGAGAGCTCAGGTGTCTCCGGAAAGAAGGAAAAGGGTTTGTAGTTCAGGTGTGAAAATTGACGCTACAAATATTCCTTAGAGGTGCTTCAGTTTTATTATTTTTTTCTTATTATAGATTATCGTGTTTATTTTCTCTCTCTCTTCATCATTTTCTTTTTTTCTTTTTTTTCTTCTTTTTCCTTTCTACTACGTTCATCGGTCGTTCAGTACCTGTAAAATTCCCGTCTTATCAGCAACACATTACTGAGAAAAGAGTCACAAGACACCGTGTTTACCCTCATCGTCTTGATATGTGATAAGGTTGACGTGACGTGATAGTATCGATGTTCCTGAAGTGTTACGTAAATCTTGACATAACGGTGTAGATAATAATCGTTTAACACGGTTTTATTCACTTCTGTTTGTATGGGTTTTTTTCTATTGACGCCGGTTCCATTTCCTTTATCCTGGGCATTCAGAATTAACAGTTATCTATACATTTTTCAGTTGACTTGATTGTTTCGTGTTACAGGTTCAGATCAGCACGGGTCTGGGTAACGTGACGGAGGCCCTGCAGTCGGAGAGGGCTGAGATCGCCTTCTACCTCTTCACCAACGGCTCCGTCATTCGCCGTAACCTGTCAGAGCACTTCGCTTACACTAACTCCCTCATCGACAACCTCAAGTGGCCCATCTTTCGCATTGACGACCCGCTCTTCAAGAATAAGATCCTCTTCCGCATCCGCCTGGACGATTTCCGCGACAAGATTACTAAATTCGACACTCCTTCGATCGACGCCGGCATCCGCTTCTACAACCGAGCCAATTATATTTTCCTTGACCAGGTGAGCTTTGAGAAATGAAGAAGAATGTCAGTATCTTAATCCGTTATGCCTTGTATTACCTCTCTTTTGGTTGTGGTTGTGGTTTTGATATGATAAAGTATTGTAGTGTGTAACAGTAACGGTAAAGTTGGTGGATGAAAACAGTGCTAGTACCGCCATCTGTCTTCCCTCAGTTAACGCGGGAGATCAAGGAGAAGGACAGCTCAGGGGTGTGGCGGCCGCTGCTCGCCTACAAGAACCTCATCCGCGCCATCGAGCACCTGGGTATCTCCATGGTGTTCGGGGAGGAATACTTCGGGCGCGGGGACCTGGATCACACCTCCTACCTCAACTTTGTAACCAACGACGCCCTTGGACAGGACTTCCTTAACGCCAGTAAAAGCTTCGCCTTCTGGATCAAAGACAGGTAAACAAATGAAAAACAAATCATAACTACTACTACTACTACTACTACTACTACTACTACTACTACTACTACTACTACTACTACTACTACTACTACTACTACTACTACTACTACTACTACTACTACTACTTCCTCTATCCTCTGCCCTTAGATACCTCCGGCTGCAGCAAATTTATCCATGGTACTCCAACATCACACGCCGCCGTCAGGAGATTGTGAACAGAGTGAAGATTGAGCCGGACTTCGACAAGGCCACTGAGTACTTCTACGCCATGTTGGGTTACCTAGACGCCCTCCAGAAGATCCAGTACGAGATTCGCATCAGAATAGAGGAAACGATTCTGTCTGAGGTAGTTGAATTTTTTGGTATTGTGTTCCAGTGGCTGTTTAGAGTGATTCCAGGTCATGGTTCTTGTTGTGATTCCAGGTGTGAATGTAGTTGTGATTCCTGTATTGATTCCAGATGGGACGATAAGAGTTCATTCAATAGCCTTCATTAGAGCTTGGGGAGTTAATCTTAAGGCTAAAGTCACGTGTTCTGCGACAAAAATTAAGCTTGGATAGATAGTGGATAGGCGATGAGAGGGTGTTGAAGAGTGAAAATAAATTAAAGACACACACACACACACACACACACACACACACACACACACACACACACACACACACACACACACACACACACACACACACACACACACACACACACACACACACACACACATACTCACCCTCCACCTCCTCTATCCACACAGGTGACGTCCTCTAACAGTCACGTGGTGGTGGGCATCGCTATCCTCGCGGTGGTGCTGCTCATCTCCCCCGTCATCATCGTACTCGTCAGGATGGTCACCAGGACGCTTCAGGTAAATGCCGAGTGCCAGTAGGTTAGTGTAGAGTCCTTAAGATTATGTTAGAGAAAGGAGGTTAGTGTCAAGCTCGGTAAGTAAGGTTCAAGGTCAGCAGGTAAGTTGTAAGTCTCAGTAGGTTAGTGTTATGATGTGAAGGTCGTTGTCGGGGTATTAAAGGTCGTTCTAAGCCATGACTCAATGAACAAGAAGCAACGTAAAATATATATAGTGTTCCGTTGGCAAGGACAAATCATATCACCATTCTTTCCCTAAAATCTTACTCCATGCACAGGCTTTCACGGAGACGCTGCAGTACAAGACATATGAACTCAGGTACGAGAAGAAGCGATCGGACAAACTGTTGTACCAGATGCTGCCGCCCTCTGTCGCCCAGCAGCTGAAGCAACGCAAGCAGGTGTCCGCCGAGACCTACGAAATGGTCACCATCTACTTCTCGGATATTGTGGGCTTCACCGAACTATCCTCTGAAAGCACCCCGATGCAGGTACTCATTCACTCACTCATTCACTTACTTGGTCATTCACTCATTCAATAATTCACTCATTAATTCAATTCATCTACATCTGCATTCATTCCTTCTTTACTCACTCATCAAATCTCCTTCCCTTCCCTCATCATTCTACCACTACCGTCCTTCTTTATCTACTCACTCTTTTATTATTTCTTCCCTTCCTTCTTCTTTTCCCTTCTTCATTCTCTCACACACTCACAATAATCACTGAACACATGCTGCTCCCTTACTCCCGCTTCCTGCAGGTGATCTCCCTCCTCAACGCCCTCTACAAGATGTTCGATTCGCGCATTGAACTCTACGAAGTGTACAAGATTGAGACCATCGGAGACGCTTACATGGTGGCCTCAGGGTTGCCTCAGCGAGGAGAAGGTCAGTATTCCCACAACACAGTATTTCCAGAACATTTCCTCTGCACTCTTCCTTCCCGTTGTATAAGAACGAACTCTTCCCTCCTGCAGAACACACAACTCCCTTTCCCGTCCCTTGCAGAACATTCACAGTTATTCAGACACTTTTCCTGCAGAACAATTTACGTATTTTCTTACAGAACTAACACACACCTCTGCTATCTCCTCCCTTGCAGAGCACTCCACATAATCCTCCCTTTTTCCTTCCCCTCTCAAGACAGAATAAGGTAACGTAAATGCTATACAGTACCACAAAACACCCTTTCTTGCCTGCCCTCAACACCTAAACACATACACACTACAATATATTCTTCCTCCTCCTCGTCCTCCTCTTCTCACTCACTCTAATGTACAGAAAAAACACTCTTGCAACTGTATTTCTCCGCCTCCTTTGCGGGAACACACGTGAAAAACACCTAAGAGCATCCATGGAACACTTTCTCTACTGACTACACTTTCAACGTCCACCTTCCGTCCTACTCTGGAACAGGAAGTGATTGAGCGATGGGTTCTTAGCGCCTGAACGGGGATGGAGACTAATAAGAAAATAGAAGGTTAGGCAGAGCATCATCACCACTCGAGTTTGAGCTCATTTATGTTTGACTTTCTTTTTATCTATCTATCTACGCAGCATTTTTTTTTAATTTTCTTCTCCCGATTCATCTTTTGTATTTTTGTCGTGCCTCGTTTTGTCTTCTTTCCTATTTTCTTTTCTTTTCTTCTCTTCTGTTCTATTTTTTTTTCTTTTCTTTTCTCTTCTTTTCTGTTCTGTTCTGTTCTGTTCTGTTCTGTTCTGGTTTTTTTTCTCTCTATCTATCTATCTATCTATCTATCTATCTCTATCTCTATCCCTGTCTCTCTCTCTATCTCTCTCTCTCGGTTCGACACTTTTGAAGAGAAAAGTTTCAATAATCAATGATAACACTGAAGTTATTAAATTCACTGCGACATTCATTAAGTTAAAATCTGCTCGGGGAAAAAAAGAAGAAAAACTGTTTATGATTGTTTATAGTCTTTCCTCGTTAATACATCTACGTGTGGTTTCTCGGAGTCACCAGGTGTTAGGGTACGTGTAGATAGGACAGATAAGGATAAAAAGTAATACCGGGGGTCTTCATATTTAAGAGAGGAGAAAGGAAGAAGGTTACTGGCAGGCCGTGTGGACAATGAGGTGATGCTTGCTCTATTTAGCGTCTCAAGTTGATTTTCTTATTCCTAGACCATGCTGAGGGAACGACCAACTTGGACCGACTCATATACACGTCTCCGGTCTACAAAATCATGAGCCACACTGGCCTAGGTAACACGTCCTCCCCCTTGGATGACTCGAGCGTTCCTTTACGTTCTCCTAAAACTTGTCTTTTGCGCAATTGGTTAAAACGGAGATGATTTATATGCGGAAGATCGAGGGTTTATGTGTATGTGTATGTGTGTGTGTTTTGTTTTGTGTGTGTGTGTGTGTGTGTGTGTGTGTGTGTGTGTGTGTGTGTGTGTCCCCGATCTTTTCCTCTCTCTATGGATTTTTCGTGTTCTTCATCATCATAGTCTCTCGGTGACTCTCTATCCTGCCTGTCTACCCGTCACTCATTATGAATTCATATGTGACTGTACGCCTGTCTATTATGTCTTTAGTATGATTTCACGTCCTTTGTTCTGTCTGTTTATCTATCGTCTGTTTCCTTGCTGTCTTTCTGTCTTTATTAGCGTCAATGTTACGAATAAACCCTCGATATTACATGAACCGAACGTAAAGCAGCTAGTAAACAGACGTCTATAGAACGGAATTACAAGGAACGCGACAGTCATCCACTCGTCTCCCTCAGTGTCCCACCAAAAACATTAGATTTGCGATGACAATGCTTGTCCGATCGCTCAATCATAACCCAGTTCTGCTTGTTGCTTGTAGAGAGACGTATAACAACTCCATTGCCCCGAGCCTACCACTACGCATTGTCATCTGCAACATCTTCCTCCAAGTAGCAGCAGTGGATTCCCGTAACTCTAGCGCTTCACGGCACCTCCACACGCCCGCCCACCCGCTCACACAGCCCGCCCTGCACGGCACACGCTTCTCCTGCCACCTCCACCTGTATCTTGATCTCTTTCTCCTTATCCTGCACGTTCAGCCTCTTATATGTACCCTTGTATAGTCTATTCTGAAGGATAGATTTGTTTAGACTGTTTTTTCCTCCCTGGCTTGTAGTTGATTGGGTTTGCATTCGTTCCTGCCTCAGTTATCGCCTCCACCTCTGTACCACTCCATGTATCACCACCACTACCACCACTAACACCTCTGCTGTCACCACTGTACCTCCATCATCACCACGACTACTTACACCACCAATGCCTCTACTGCTTTCTCCACCACAATCACCACCACAGGTAAGGAACACGCTGCTGAGATCGCCTCCATGGCCCTCGACCTCCTGCATGCCACTGAGAACTTCGTGGTGCCACACATGCCTGGGGAGCGTCTGCAGATCCGCGTTGGCATCCACACGGGGCCGGTGGTGGCGGGGGTCGTGGGCTCCAAGATGCCGCGGTACACCCTCTTCGGAGAGTCAGTGAACATCGCTTCTAAGATGGAGTCGAATGGATTGCGTGAGTTGAGTTGTTGTTTTTTTTCTTTTTTTCTATCTCCACATTTTTTTCCCTTATACTGTTGATTTTTTACACTGTTTTGATTATACCTGGATCCATCGTGTAGTACCTTTTTTGCGTTTTCCATATATATATATATATATATATATATTTTTTTTTATTTATTTATTTATTTATTTATTTTTGTGCCGCACGGATCTTGAAAAAAATACATAACCCTTTTTTTCTCTCTCCTTATCGAATGCTTATGAAAAGTTGTTTCAGTATTTAATTTTAATTCTTACTTTCTTTCTTTCATCTTTATCTTTTCTTTCTCTCTTCTTCATTCATAACTTGTCTTCCCCTTTTTTCGTTTTTTCCCTTTCCTTCACTTCGTCCTCGTCCTTGTCCTCGTCTCGTTGCAGCCTTCAAGATCCACGTCACGGCCGCCACCAAGGACTCTCTGGAGAGGGTCGGCGGGTTCATCTTGAAGCTCAGAGGAGACATGGAGATCAAGGTTGGAAGACAGGTAATGAAAAAGTTGACAGGCGATGAGCAGGTGGAGGGCAGGTGGCGGTTCAGGTGATAATTGTAATGGTAGTGTTAGTAGCTGGATTTCCATGATCTTAAGAGTAGTTGAAGAAGTCTATAGAGTCGACACGTGGCTCATCTTATCAAGTGTACGTGCGTAAATGTGTGTTGGTATCTCTG
>JAPQNM010000040.1:10052619-10055119 GCA_029783475.1 Metacarcinus magister
AAAAGGATATTTGTACACTATATTTGACTTCTCATGCTGCCTCCGTGTAACACTCAATTTACATTTTGAACACATCAGGTGCCTCACAGCAACCCGCCGTGGCTGCAGGAGAGGCCAGCGATAGGGGGTCTGCGGACTTGTCCATCGTGGCCGTGTCGGCCTCAGCCTTCTCGCCCAGATCCCCTACCAACGCCGTGATGCTGAGCCCACGAGCTGCGGCCTTCAGCGTGCATGCGCTGCTCACAGGACCGGAGGAGAGTGAGGAGGATCGGCTGACGTCGAGCGCTAAGGTGAAAAGTAGGGAAGAAGTGGCTGCTGAAGAAGTTTCTGAAGCATTGAGGGGTTCGCCGCCTGAAGCAGAGGAGGCTGTGGCCACACGCCCCCACCACCTGGAGGACAACACACAAAGAGAAGAGACTCCGCCGCGGGAAGCTGCTGATGCTGGAAGTGACAAAGAAGCGTCATCCTGTGCTGGTGAGGAAGACACAGACGACGAGGACCTGTTGGTGGACGTCGAGGACTGCAGTAGTGAGTACAACCTTGACTGAAAAGGGAGGGAGGGAGGAAGGGAGGGAGGGAGGGTGGGAGGGAGGTACTTTACGCGTGGTGGGAGAAGCCATGTCATGTTACGTCCTTCAGTGTTCACCCACGATGACACTACATACCACGATTATATGACCATATGAAGTGACTCTCTTTTCTCCCGCAGCGCCCAGTCCCCACCAACCATGCGCCTCCCCCACAACGGCAAGATGTAGGACGCCCTTGCGCAGCTCCTCCTGCAGCCCCGTGTGTCTGCTACCACCTCAGCACTTCATACCAGAGTCTTTCTCCCCAGCACCGCCTTCAGGGACAGCAGAGTGGCAGGTAAGCGTGATGCCTTACCGAGTCAGTGCGTCAATACAATAAAGTGCAAAGGGAGAGACGCCACTAACACCTTGTTTTGTCTTACAGATGCTGACGCAGATGCCAAACTTGCGGTGGGCGGGGCAGGAAGGAGCGGAGAGCCGGTGTGAAGGCGTGGGCATCCAGCTGCTGCAGAGAGAGCTGTGGGCCAAGTTCCACAGCCTCACCACAGAGATGATAATTACCAAAAACGGCAGGTGCGGCGCGGGGAGTGTAGGGGAGGGAAGGGAAGGAGTGTGGATGTACAGCTGTGTGTGTGTGCGTGTGCGTGTGCGTGTGCGTGTGCGTGTGCGTGTGTGTGTGCGTGTGTGTGGGGGTGGGTGGGTGTGGGTGTGGGTGTGTGTGTCTATGTGTGCATGTGTATGTATTCAAGTTTTAATGCTAATAATAAACAAAACAGACAAAATAATGCTGTTTTGTGTTTTTAGAAATATTCCCAAATGCAGGACAGAGCAGTAACCAGCCCTCTCTCCCTTCCTCCAGGCGAATGTTCCCGGTAATCAAAGTTCGCCTGCGGGGGCTGGACCCTGAGCGGAACTACGCCGTCTTCCTTGACATGGCAGCCGTGGACACCCGCCGCTACCGCTACGTGTACCCCAGGTGAGTGAATCCTTCCTCCTAGACTGCACCTGAGCAACGCCACACTGCTGCCTTCGTACTCACCTTCCCGCCCCGGCTCACCTCAAAACCAGGAACAGAGTGTGCATGGCGGCCTATGAGACTACAGAGACACTATGAAAAATTTAAGCCTCAAAAAATTATAAGATAGAATTTTTAAAACTTAATAACTTGTTTTAAGTGAATTAGTTAATGTGTACGCTGTATGTAGTGTACAATTATTACTCTGAAGATATGCTGTGTTTTCATTATGATGATATACATCATATTATCATGAAATTATAAACATTTATAGATTATCGAAAAATTGTATGTATGGGAACAAGGGCGTGTGTGTATGGACGAGGCCGGATGGATTAACTGAGAGGTTGAGGTAATTACTAATTTAAAAGTTTTGTTTAACTGTCCTTCTGGTGGTGTGTATCGGCAGCTCGAGGTGGATGGTGGCAGGCACAGGTGAGCCGCTAGGGGAGCAGACGCCTTACATCCACCCTGATTCTCCTGCCACGGGAGTGCAGTGGATGGCCACAACCGCCATCGCCTTCGACAGGTTGAAACTTACTAACAACAAAACTCGCGACGTCCAAGGACAGGTGAGTGTGTTCCATTGGTGTCACCTTTGTTTACCTGTTGTTGTGTTGTCTCATTAACAGGATTCCGTTTTGGTTCCTTCACGCGTCTTCATCCTTTCGCCGCTAAATTGTTGAGATAAGATTGTGCTGGTGACAGGTGTATACCTGTCTGTCACTGTGTTAACTTTTGTGTCTATTCTGAGAAATTAGACAAGAGTGTGAGTAAGGTGTGTACAATCAAGGAGACAAAGTTTGCTGCTTCCCTGTCATTACCACCAACAACACCACCAACTCACACATGAAGAAACTTGTCTTTGCAAGCACACAAACCTCTCTTTCATGCCATAAAATCAATCGCAATACAAAAACTAAACATACAGGAGGAAACAGAAGATGTTGAACAT
>JAPQNM010000040.1:10065119-10075119 GCA_029783475.1 Metacarcinus magister
CATGGAAGAAAATAACATAGCGATTCTAAGAGTAAAAAGAAAAATTAATATTAAGCAAGAAAGGGACAAATACAGGACTTCGTACAAGGAGGTAAAGATGAAGCTGACTTGGCATTGCTGGATGGAGGAGTGGAGGTCACCACAGCATGTAACTTTTTTCATATTTGTTGCGTACATGGTTCAGGTGGTCTGGTCCCTTTGTTGAGAGAGGAGGATAGAGAGAGAGGAGAGTAGAAGAGAGAGAGAGAGAGATGAGAGAGAGAGAGAGAGAGAGAGAGAGAGAGAGAGAGAGAGAGAGAGGAGAGCAGAGAGAGAGAGAGAGAGAGAGAGAGAGAGAATATTCGTCCTGATTGCTTGACCAAAGCCTAAGCCCTATCCCCTCTTGTGGTCTTGTGAGGTCTTATGTAGAACTGCCTTGGCCACACCCCACGCTCTCGCCCAACTGCCTTTCTTTTGTTTGGGGAAGGATGGGAGGAGGAAGCACTGCGCAGGCACTCACTGACGCTTGATGCTTAAATGTCGTGGCCTCTGTATGTAGGCAGTGCGTGGGAGAATTAAAGTGGTAATTTTCCTGCAGGTATTCGTATTATATTTTGTTGCTGTCGTCGTTATTATGAAACCATATTCCTTTTTCATATTATTTATTTGCTTGTTTATTTATTCATTCAATTATCTAATTTATACATTAACCTGTTGATCTATCTATTGATGGGGTACGCTCAAAAAATGTTATAGAACCCATGTTCATACGACATAAGTTCATTTTCTGTCAAAGAGAGAAATGGACGTCTTGCTAGAATGTGTGTTGGTTTAAGGGTTCACACTCAACTGTTTACTCATATGGGTTGTCTTCCCCACTCAACAGACATGCATTACTACAGGAACAAAACGCCAGGTAATAGAGGGAAGGCTAACACAGCCATCAAGTCCAACCCTTCCTTTATGGATAACTCTGGTGAACAATGTCTTGTTTCAGAATGCATCTTCACACACCAAAAAATAATGAAAAAAACAACACTGGAAATCACAATAGGGAAGGAATTAATCTTCCTAAAAGCCAACATGTAGCTAATCCTTAGATATATGGTATGTCAACATGTTTTGAAATTCGATAGTTAGAAAGTTAAATAAGCAGATTTTAGATACATATAATGGAGAAACTATATTTTGTTTGGCCAAGTAATTCATAAGAAGTCAGTAAAGTTACGTCTCATCGTCATAGCGCTAATCATATATCCTGTTTAGAATATTGTTATAGGTAAAAGTTTAGGGTTACACTCACACGGCATCATTGGTTCACATTGTGCAATACGATAGTCAGTTGGTGAAATAGTGTTTCCTTTATGGTTTTGACGAACAAAAAAATTGGAAGAGAAGAGAGAGAGAGAAGAGAGAGAGAGATAGATTGAGAGGAGAGAGAGAAAGAGAGAGAAGAGAGAAGACAAAAGAAAGGAGTAAATATCTATATCGACACGTACAATCGTCGGAAAAAAAAAAAATACCTCCCTCAACTAATTATATCTCCGTAACTCAACTAAAACAACAGTAACTAAAATAATGTTCTGGAAGGGTGGATACTAAGAAACATGATGAAAAGAAGGAGATGGAGGAAAATTAAAATAGTATCGTACATGAACGATGCCGATCCATCATCATGTAACATCAAATCTCACACCACCACAACTCACAATCATAGTTCCCTCTCCCTATTCTCCTCCCTCCATCAACCCTTCGAATATTCCCTCTCCCTCAGTAACAGAGTTGCCAAACCGACGTTTTTCAACATACCATATTTAACCATTTTTGGCGTATAGAACGTGTGTCACAACACCAATAGTATCGGGAAAAGTGTATAAGAGACCTAGCAATCACTGGAGACATGCTGGACAAGTTTAAAACTGTGGATGTGTACGAGCCTGTAACTAGTGCAAGAGGCCTAATTGCACCACCCAAGGAAGGCAACGCTGTGTCTTGGATGCTTTATATACATACTCTACTTAACTATTTAAGGCTTAATTTAAATTAAACTATTGGAATTAGTTCAGTTTTACATCGAACTATGAAGTGATGTCAGGTGTGCTGTGTAGTTAATTGTTTGCCTTATGTCAGTTGTTCTTAACCTGGGAGGTCGGCGCGCATTATTATTTTATTTTTTTTTTTTTTTTTAATGTGGGAAGAAATTTTATTCCCCAGGTGTGGTGGGGGCGTGAAGGGCGGTGGAGGGGGCAGATCCAGTTCCAAAAAGGGGCGTGTTAGTAAAAACGGTTAAGAACTACTGCCTTTTATGCATGAAATCGCCGGATTTATAAACATTTGACATTTGAAATTCATTAGTATTGGCAGTAAATCTAATAAATTTGGCAATTAGTACACCTCACAGAGAACTTGGCAACTTTGCTCAGTTTACGCTTCAAGTCGCTAGGTGAGTGAGTGTGTCGACATTGTCCTTAAAAGAAAAAGTAGCATTAATTAAAATGTTGCCTTCATCAAACGTTATCCTAGGACTTGAAAGCAGAGTGTAGTGCTAACAAGAACAGTGGTTATTAGATTACAGGAAGTAATGGAGTATGATGGAGGGAGAGAAAAAGAATGTATTGATAAGGCAAGTGATTTGGAATCGGCGATAGGTTTGGATGGCAATAATGTTTTTGGCGGTAAAGTGTCTTGGTGGAAAATGTGTGATATAGTTTGTGGCAAATGGATTACGTTATGTGCAGGGAATTAAGCTCATGCGGTGTTAATTTATACAGAAATACTTATCCATTTGTTTATGTACATGGTTACTATAACTACTAAGCTTGATAATGGTGATTATGATAGCCACTTGTGATTTTGAAGGACGAGGAAGACGTTTTACGGGTGTTGGGTGTTTGGCGAAGCGGGAGCCTCGTGATGTGCCCCAACCATACACAACTGCGCGATTGTATATCAAGTATCAAGATGATAAAACAAACCCAAAGAAAGCACCCAAATAAAAAGGAGACAATAACCAACCCACTCGATATAACACAGCGTTCAATGTCCAGCCCCTCCTCCTACTAACCCTCACACATTCCCGATCACTACTACCCATGATCATCTGTTCCTAACGCCTATGGAACAACTTTTTTTAGTAACACTTCAAGAGCTTCATCAACACCCCAGCCATCAGTAGTATGTTATATATGAGATGTTGTGATAATTTGTTTTGTGATTGATGGTCCCGCCCTTGTTACCCAAGTCACGCAGGCATGCGCATCCCATATCTGTGAACAAAGCCGACATCCTCGAAATTTTAAGGTTTCCGTCACGCCGCAGCGAACATAAGATGACGGATTTCCTTCAAGCGTAAATATATGCGCTGTTTGGTCATGGCTTGCATTAAACATATAAATCATACGACAGTTGTTTCGGAGCAAGGCAGTCAACCGTATTATATATAGCTTGTATGCTTCGCCATTATGTATGTGTATACGGGGCTGGGCTATTGCAGCACGCTGAAATATTAGCTCGACATAAGCCTATTGTTTACTGATAGATTCAGCGGGTTCGCGCATATGGAGGCCTCGTCCATAGAATGGGGGACAAAATAGAACGATGGATATTGATTACACGTCTGGGACTGGCATAGTGACTCAGACAGCGCCTGTGTTATCCACCGCAATTTGCTTTACTGTTTGTGAAAAAGGTAGAGGAATATAGGTTATGTTTTATATTTATATACAAACTGGTCTTCACGCCTTTTCATATTCTTATTTAAAAATGCATAGAAATTGTGATACCAGATTGAATATAATAAGGAACGATCTACCGGTCGCCTTGGGAATTCACATCATTTAGGTCTTGATTCATAAGTTTGTCATAATTCTAGCCTTACAAGACGCTCTAAACTACAGTTATTTGCATGTTGTTATGTTTAGGTTATATATTATTTTACTTTACAAATGCATGCATTAATGGCTCCAGCCTTGCTGAGGTACGTAGTCATGTCTGGATTACCAATCTAGCAGTATTTGAAGTCTGTCCAAGGGAGTATTAATTATCCGCGGAGTTCAAAGGCACGATTACAGGTCATTAGTTTGATTTAAGTTATGTCCAATCAGCCGGGGCTGTGGCGGGTAAAAGTGACGACCAGTGCGAAAAGATGGCGACACTATCGCCTCGTTCGTATGGACCAGCCGCACTGACTCAAACATTGCTAGGAGACTGTCTTGGCTTCACTCTCTAGGTATCCCTACTGTCTCCAGCCTCCTATGCCTCAGTCCGCCTCGCTCACGCCGCTTCCCTGTATGTACGGAATGTTTATGCGTACTGTCCCGCTCTCCAATCAGGCCCGGTATTACGCTGGCAGCTCCATAGCATAAGCAACAAGCTGATAAGCTTGGCCCTGCAGGGGACGAGGGATGGCATGAGCAGTATACACGATTAATTATAAATACTATTTATCCATATTATATATAGCGTATAGTAATTGAATTATATCTATATAATCCTACTATAATAAATACGTATATATAGTATATATAATCAACTTAGCCGCATAATGATAGATAAATATCAGAAAGCTAAAATTTGCATACATATATACTATATAGTAAGTATACTTATTATAAAGCATATGATAATAATTATTACATAGAGTATCTTTATAATATAAATATTATACTATAATCTATACTATATATAGTATATCTTATAGCTGTTATATATAAATATATAGTGATTAGTATATATTATAGTATATATAGCGTAATATAAATAATATATGATATATTATATCTTTATATCTAGCTTGTGAACCTTATCATCTTCAGCAACATGGTCTGGTCTTGGCAAGGACTCGAATCTATATCAGAAGTCCTTGTTTGGTGGGTCATAAGAAAAAATCTGTATAAGTTTGTACACGGCGTCTATATTGACAAATTAACCTAGGCCTGTCGTAACTAGCGAACGCTTGTTGAAACCAAAAAGAAAAAATAAAAGCGTAATTAAACTTTACTTTGCGAGAGGTCATTAAAGAAAAACATTGATTAATGCAGTCTCAGGGAATACTAGGTGAATTTAAGAACGGATACATGTAAATCACACCATACCTCCGAAATCTAGGTAATATATAGCAAAATATAGCTCTTAAATTTCTCTTTTAGATTCTAAGAATAATATGTAAGAGCTATAATATGTATCTTACACACTCTGTCGCAGGTATACGTGTAAAATAATGAAACGACATTGCAACTTGATAAATCAGGCCTACACGACTCTATCCATTACTAGGAGAGATTATTAGATTCACTATAGCTATATAACATATTATAACTATTAATAATATAGGGCATTATATATACTAATACTCTAGAAGGTAGAGTAGAGAGAGTTTAGAGAGCAGAAGAGAGACATCACAGGGAGAGGATAATTCAATGATAAAGTCTTGACATATTGTCAGTATTTACACAGCTAGCATCTGTCAGTCCTCTCTTGATTCAAAACATACATTACATAGCTAATAGCATAGCAATGGATTTGTAGCATTGTAGATGGATTATCTTAAATTATTTGCTGTGTTGACCGGCCTTTTAATTAGGCGGCTCTAGAAAACGCCAATAAATTAGTATCACTTGTTAAAATTGGAATTAATATTTATATGTTCAAGGTACGTAATCTATTTAAGACGAACTGCTATAACCATGTCTGGGTGGATTAATTAAGAAATATCTCTGTTTAATGTCTCTCTATTTGAATAAAATTAACGCAACACATGTTTTCTTAGTCAAAATTAATATTTGAGTTTGTTCCGGGATTATGTCATAGGCACATAGAAAATTAAAGAATTCCGAAATGAATATAATCCGCTTTCATCACTGGACAAATGCCCGCCTAAAAGTATGTGCTAGTACACGAGTTATAGAGAGAAGTGGAGTAGGGTATCTTTGATACTCTTTCTCTGCCATTATGGTCTCCAACATCACAATGTAGGCAGTGCCTCACCGCATCAGACCTAATTGTTTACCTTTATTGCAGACTGAACCTCCGGTGAGTTCGCATTCCAATTCATATGACGCAATGGAAGGTAGGGGTCATTATGGGCTATGAGCTTTAGATTACAGTACATTTACATTCTGAAGGTAAGGGGGAGCGCAACGAGCGAGGCGCTGGTAAGCTGTATAGGCGGGATGCGTGATCTGGTGAGCAAATACTTAAAAAATAAAAAAAAAAAGCTAGGGATTATATGCATCAATGAATCACGTGGTCCTCGTAATGTCGGGCACTGTGTAGCATAAGGAATAAGTACATACGAGGAATCATTATCAAAAGGAGCGCGGAGGCCTACTAGCGTCAGTGAGTACATTCTGTTACCTCGAACGAGCCGAATACTACCTTTATTACGCTAGACACCCACCTTATCGTCCGCCATGCCATATGATAGCCGTCTAGTCACTTGTTTTATGGACTCACCTAATTGTCTGTGCCACTTAACTAGCTACTGCTGACTAAGTATCATGTTCCACATCATCTTGACGCACCCTATTTGTAAAGCCAAGTTTCTGCGCTATTATTTTTTTGCTCATCTCCTAAAAAATCTATATTTTTGCCAGTTGGATGATCTGGTTATTCTTGTTCTATTCCTGACTACATAGACTACATCTTATCGCAAAAAACTATCCTAAGCCTTCGCCGCCTTGATTAAAACCCCATATCACTGCCGACTTTAAATACTTGTCAATCCAGTATATCATCTTACATGCTCTTACTCTAACTGCGCCTCGTTCCAGTGAGTGTAATTTCAAAGAAGCTGTTAAGTCTCCTCTCATAACTAAAAATTACGGAATTCGCGCTTGCTAGACATTTGTGGGTCAGCGGGAACCTCTGCTCATGAGGCACTGGCTCTAAGTATATCATTTTCCCATGTCGGGGCATATGTCTTCGTATAATTACAGGTGACACCAAGACTGCTAGCTGCATATGTCGAGGTGTAGGGCTGGAGCTCACCCGCTAAATAACAACAATTCAGAATAAGCCTCATTATCGGTGCACTTCTTTATTCTACTTTTAATAACTCTCTATAGTAATGATATCCTAACAACCTAATTATGTCACGGCTATTTCTAGCATTTCAATTCATTGTTTTTCATGGGATGTTATGTGCATGAGCTAACCAAGTACATACCACTTGGATCCCGAAATTTCTTTTTCTCTCAGAGCATTCTATATTTCTAAGTTCCGGTGTTAATCTTGCTTATGTTGTACCTGTTGTGTAGGATTTCCCGGGGAGCGCTAGATTTATAGGCGGGGGCACAAGGCGGCTAACGCTCGCTAGAGTTAAGTTTCCCTCAACCTAAACGCAAGACCTAAAACAGGAACGTCACGTAGTACTAAGCTCTTGACTGGGGGAGGACAAGCCCCCGCAGACCCCGCCACCAACGCCTAGACCGTAGAAACCTCTCAACGGTATATTCCTCTACTAGCTGGGCGCCCGATTTCGCGCACTAGTGAGTTTATCGCTCAGGCCAAGTATCATAATGGGATTGTATGTGTAGGCGGGCTATTACTTGATATAATCTAGTCAGTCAGTTTGATACAAAAACTAGTCCATTTGGCGACGAGATAGGAATACAAAATACAATCAATTCATCATACGTATTGAATCACAGATAAAACATCTGCAGGAGCATTTAGAAAATCGTTAGCTTGGTGTAGACTGATTAACTGGTACGATTGACATTTTCCCGACGCAATCATTCATTACTCTACAGCTTGTCATTAATACAATTCATCTGGCCACCTATGAGACGCCGAAAGGACATAATCTCACAGACAAATGAATACACGCACACATACGTTTATATATACTATTCAGTGATATATGTATATTAATATTATACATACTATACATACTGATAATATATAGTATTAAATAGGTTATATAGTGATCACCTTAAATGATTATGGTGTGGGGGGGGATGCATATTTCTTACATAACTTTAATTATTGTATCAGAGCTCTATCGCTCCGTATTCTTTACCAAAATAGTCAGGCGTCCAAGCGAAACAGAGACGACCTGTGTATGATGACCGCCTCACACATCATCTCCTGCAACAATTCTGCCGGACAAAGGACTGTTACAGCGGTAACTGACATTTTTACTTCCGCTATTAGCGTGCTCATGCGAGGAAAGTGCGAATGTCGCCACTTTTTGCCGACGGTCGTCAATTTTTAGCCGCATGCCCACGTGCTCAAGAAAATGGGCACAAGCTCACCACCTTGGTAGAAAATCACCTACTGGTACAGTCTTAATATCAGGCTTGGTAGTGGCCAAGGCGAAGTAGCAAGCGAGAGAGCCTGATAAACTAAGGCCATTTGCAGGCAGTTCTCTTCAAGTGAGTTAGTATAATATCTGCTTAGGCTGTTACTTGCCTGGCTGCTATAAATAGGAATACCCAAAATAAATTATATCGAGGAATAGAACATTATAGAGGAGGAAAGTAAACGTTGTAGTATGATTTAGGCGCGGCTGTAACACTTATAATTAGGTGTTTGGCTGTTGTATATCATGACTTATTTCGCAGTTGCAGAGACCAGGATGAATTAGAACTGGTGATTTACACTTACTGACCTTGACTGTAGACTTGTTGTTTAAAAAAAAGTTATATTAGTATAATCTATACGTAATATTTTTAGTAATAAGTATATTATAAAATAGTATAGATGATAATGATATAATATAACTATATATATAATACTAATTTATAGTTCTGTTAGGATGTTCGGAGGAGAGAGTAGAGTTGGCGCTCCCCCTGCTCTAAGACTGTACGGCTGAGTAAGCTAGGGCCATGAGTAAAGCTAGGCATTGAAGACTCACAACCTATTATAGAAGCCATAGAAATAATAGGTGGTTAAGGCTAATAGAGTTATCTAATAAAACTCATATTAATGGAGCGTGCATGTATAGACTAGACTGGATTACAGATCATGTGAATTAGATGACGTATGATGACAGTAGTAAGTTTAGGGGCCGTGGTTAGAGGTATAGTTTGAGCGATGCGAAGCAAAGAGTGAAGCGTATATCAGATAGGCAAGGTACCTATTTGCGTGTTACATCGGCTGAGTGTCGTCTATTCTGCTGGCATTCGGATTCAGTGAATCATGTGACAATAGTATGTTAGAGGGGGTGTGAGGAGTTATGGCGTCTCCTGAATCAAACGGTGTCTTGTAAAAAGATGGTTTCCGGAGAATAAGTTTTATGCCTAAATAGGGCACTAGCCATTATTCACTGTGTTTTTGACTTCTTGAAAGGAATAAGTAATTGTGAGAGGATGAGATTTGGGAGTTAACTTAACGTGTGTGTGTGTTTGTGTGTTGTGGTGTGTGGTTGTGTGTGGTGTGTCTGACGCGTCTTCAAATGCAAGTCGTAAGAGTAGTTACATGTTATAAGTATATTACCGAATTAATATGGTTGAGCCCTATAATCCTCTTTAAAGTGATGCGTTACGCGATTAAATATGCTCAATCATCGGTGAGTTTGTGTCGGCAGTTTTATCGGGCGGGGATATATAAACGAAAAAAGATAAATCATGGGTACACCTTACTGAGTATGTTAAGAGAACATTTTTATTACAAAAGCAATGAAAATAATATATGTTTATCATATAAGGTAATAATCTTTAATATTAGTATTGATATACATTATAATATAATATATAGAGTATTTACATAACAGTGCGCACATGAGTTTCGGTAAATATTTGGGGATATTCGATCTAGATTGTTCATAGCATTTGGGAAAAGTATAGAAGGAAGGAATCAGGAATGAACGGAGGAAAGGGACAGAAGAAGGAGGTTATGAGAAGGAAATACACATCGTTACATAGAAGGGAGTTCAAAGAGTCGAGTCACATTTCAGCAATAGTTCATAGTGAGTGTATTGATTGAGTGATTTGAGTGTAATTAGTAGGTTATTTTTATTATAAAACAAAGCACTCGAAGAGAGTAGAACCAGATCCAGTCAGGTTGTTCGATTCATAGC
>JAPQNM010000040.1:10082619-10112983 GCA_029783475.1 Metacarcinus magister
TTCGGCTAATATCTCTTAATAGCTTTCGAGAAATATGAGGTTACTAAAAAACTTCTATGTTTTTATTTATAAAATATTAAGTTTTATTTTACTGCGTAAATTATTAGTCATCTATAGGAAAAAGTAACTTCATAATTATCAGTTGTAACAGTTTAACTAGATGAGCTAGGTGAATCTAGCTGCTTCAATGATATTTCCAATATCTCTATAGTTTTCAGAGAAATATGAGGAGGAAGTCATGTTTTTAATAAATATTAAGTTTTCATTTTACTGCGTATTATTAGTCATAAACGAACATATTCGATAAATATCAGTTTGTACAGTTTTAACTTAGGAATGCTATCAGAGATGCTGCAATTATGATTTTCAATATCTCTAATAGCTGTCAAGATAAAATGACGAGGAAAGTCATGTTTTTTATATCAAAAATAATACGTGTTGTTATTTTGACTGTCGTAGATATTAGTCATAAAACTAAAATATTGCATAAATATGGGCCAGTTGTTAGTGCAGTTGAATATGAGTTGTATACAGATGAGGTCAATGATTTTCCCATATGCTCTTAATACTTTCGAGTGTGAAACGAGGAAAAGGACAGTAATTATAAAAAAAGTAAAATTTTCAGTATTTATTAGTAACTAGTGAAAATAATTCATAATGACAGTAGTAGATTTTAATTAGGTCTTTATCAGAGTGCTGTCAGATAATATTAATTTCAACATATTCTGCTACATAATCTTTCGAGTAAATGGGGAGGAGAAAGTCATGTTTTTTAATAATAAAAATTAAGGGTGTTGCATTTTATGCGTAATTTATTGTCATAGAACCAAATATTCATAATGACTAGATTGCTAGTCAGTTTAATTAGGTGTATGCCGATTCTAGCAAATGATATTGTCCATATATCTCTAATAAGCTTCGGGAAAAGAGGAGTGAAAGTCGTGTTTTTTATATAAATATTAATGTTTCCATTTAGCTGCTAAATTATTTAGATCATAGAGAGCAAAATATTCTATTTATGACAGTTGTACTATTTAATGGCTAGATTGTGATCAGAGTGGCTGGTCATATGATATATTTCCAATTATGCTCTAAATGAGCTTATCGGGGTAAAATGATCGAGAAAGTCATGTTTTTATAAATAAATTATTAAGTTTTGCAATTTACGGCGTAAGTATTTAGTCATAAGAATCAAATATTCAATTAATGATTTCAGTTTTAGGCCAAGTTAATTATGGGTCTATCAGATGCTCGCAATGGATATTTCCATAGACTCTTAATTAAAGGCTTTCCGAAAGAAATGAGAGAAAAATTCTATGTTTTTATTATACAATAAATTAAGTTTTATTTTTATGCTTGGGCGTATATTATTATGTCATATACAAAAGTATTGCATAAAGTTGAAGTTGTACAGTTTATATTAGGTGAAGGTCATCTGCTGCTAATGATATTTCCAATAATCTCTAATAGCTTTTCGAGTGAAAATGAGGATGGGAAAGTCATGTTTTTAAATTGAAATATAAGTTTCATTTTACTGAGCGTAATTATTAGCTCATAAAAGGAACAATATAGTTGGATTCATAAGATCAGTTGTACAAGTTTAATTAGGTTTATTCAGAGGCCTGCATATTATATATTTTCAATAGCGCTAATAGCTTTCCAAGAAAATGACGAGGAACAGATCATGTTTTTATAATAAAAATAACACGGTTTTTTGTTACTGCGTGGTAATCGTATTATTGGAGTCATGCAAAAAGCAAATATGCATAATATTAGTTGTACAGTTGATATTAGTTTATCAAGATGATTGCTCAATGATTATAGTCCAAAATATCATCTAATAGGCTTTCGAGAAAACGAGGAAGTAAAGTATTTTAAAAAAAAAAGTAGAAATTCAATATTTATATTAGTAGCTAGTGAACAGATATTCATATTTAATGACAGTAGTTAAAGATTTTAATTAGTTCGTTCTAGTCAGAATGCGGCACATACATATTATCAGAATATCTCATAATAGCTTGTCGATAAGAAATGAGGAGGAAGAGCTCCATGTTTTTATATAAAATTAAGTTTCATTTTAGCTTTTAGCTGCGTAATTATTTAGTCATGAAAGTAACAAATAATTCATGTAATACTTAAGTTTAGCAGTTTAATTATGTGTATGCAGGATATAGCTGCAATACTATAGTTTCA
This sequence comes from Metacarcinus magister, assembly GCA_029783475.1. NCBI lineage: Eukaryota > Metazoa > Arthropoda > Malacostraca > Decapoda > Cancridae > Metacarcinus > Metacarcinus magister. Next base: position 10,084,813 of record JAPQNM010000040.1, read on the forward strand.
ATATGCTTCTTATATAGCTTTCGGGAAATATGGAGGAGTAAGAAGTTCATGCTTTTTATATAAATTAGTTAAGTTTGCCTATTTTTAGGCTGCGTAATAATTTAGTCATGATGAACAACATATCATATTTCAGTATTACAGTTTAATTAGGTTCTAGCTCAGAGTGCTGTCAATGATATTTCCAATATCTTCTAATAGCTTTCGAGAGAAAATGAGGTCGATAATTCATGTTTTTATATAACTATTAAGTTTTAAAGTTTTATCTAGGCGTAATTTAGGTTAGTCATCGCAGAAAAAGTACTTCATATATCAGGTTGTACGCATTTTTAACTAGGTGAGAATCAGTCTGGCTTGCAATGTATTTCCAATAATCTCTAATAGTTTTCCGAGAACAAATGAGTGAGGAAAGTCCATGTTTTTAAATAATTACTTTAAGTTTCATTTACTTCGCGTAATTATTAAGATGTCAATGGGACAGATAGTCTATAGAATAATTCATTATTATACAGTTGTAAGGGGGCGAGTTTATTTACGGTCTATTCGTATGCCTGCAATATAGCTTTTCAATATCTCTAATACGCATTTCAAGTAAAATGACGAGGTAAGGTCATGTTTTTATATTAATCTAATAAGCGGTTTTATTTTTACTGCAGTAACTTATTAGTCGATAGAAGAACGAGCAAAATATTCATCCATGATCCGTTGTTGAAGGGGCAAGTTGAATTAAGATTGTATGCAGATGATGAGCATTATGATAATTTCAATATCTCTAATATCATTTTCGAGAAAACGATGGAAGAAAGTACATTTTAAAAATAACAAATTCAGTATTTATTATTACTATGAAAATATTCATAAATGAGCCAGGTAGATAGATTTTAATTAGTTATCTTAGTCAGATGCTGCGGAGCGATATATTTCGAAATTCTCTAGATAGCTTTGCGAGAAAGATTTAGGAGGTAAAGCTCATGTTTTTATTATAAAAATTTAGTTCATTTTAGCTGTCGTAATTATATTAGTCATATAGAAGCCAATATTCATAATGCAGTTAGTACAGTTCTAGAATTAGTGTGTATCAATTGCTGCATATGATATTTCCATAGATCTCTAGCATAGAAGCCTTTGCGGGAAATAATGGAGGTAGGAAAGTCATGTTTTTAATATAATAGTAAATTAAAATATGGTAAGGTTCATTTACTGGCGTAAATTATTAGTCATAAAGCAACAAAAAATATTGATACTGACGAGTTTGTACGAGGTCTTATAATCAGATTGTAATCAGATGCTGCAATTGAATTTGATTGGTTCTCAATATCTCTAATAGGGTTTCGGGAAAATGATAGGATGGAAAGCTCAGTTTTTATATAAATTATTAAGTTTCACATTTACTGCGTAATTTATTTAGTGCATAGAATCCGAATGATTCGATATAATTTCAGTTTTAAACAGTTTAATTATGGTCTATCAGATGGCTAGCAATGATTATTTCCATATCTTATTCTATAATAGGCTTTCTGAGAAAATGAGGAGAAAGATTCATAGTTTTTATATACAAATATTACAGTTTTTTTACTGCTTAATTATTAGTCATATAAAAAGTATTCTAATATTAGGTTGTACAGTTTGAAATAGGCTGATCAGCTGCTGGGCATATGATTATTTCGCAATAAATCTCTTATAGCTTTCGAGAAAATGAGTGAGGAATGTCATGTTTTTAAAATAAGTTTTAAGTTTCATTTTACTGGTCGTAGATTATTAGTCATGTAGAACAACTATTTCTGATAATAGTCATTTGTAAGGCAGTTTAATTAGTTTATCAGATGCTGGGCAATTATATTTTGCAATATTCTCTATGATAGCTTTCAAGACAGAATGATGGGGGGGAAAAGGAAAGTCATGTTTTTATATAAAATAGCAGGTTTTATATTAGCTCGTAATTATTAGTTCATAATAACAAATATTCATATATTAAGTTGTAGGCAGTTGAATTGGTTTGTATGCCAGATGATGGCAACTGATTATATCCAATATCTCTAATGTGAGCTTTCGAGCATAACGAGGATGATAAGTTAATTTTTAAAAAGGTAAATTCAGTAGTTATTAGTAAGATAGTGAAAATTTCTATTATGTACAGTATTCATAGTTTTATTAGGTCTATCAGATGCTGGCAATAATATTGATCAAATATCTCTAATCAGGCTTTCGAGTTTAAACATGAGGAGAGAATGAGGTCTTATATTTTTATATGAGAAAGACTTAAGTTTCATTTGTGAGGGGCGTAATTATTTAGTTCTATAGAACAAATATTCTAATGACAGTGTACTAGTTTATATTAAGGTGTTATCAGATGCTGCAATAAATAGTTTCATGATTATCTCTTAATAGCATTTCTAGGGTAAATGAGGAGCGAAAGATCGATGTTTTTATATAAAGTAAGTTAAGTTTTCATTTTTACTGGCGTAGACTTATTAGTACATAGTGAACAAATATTCATAATTTCATGATTAGCGAGTTTTAATTAGGTCAACTAATTTCTATCAGATGCTGCAATGATATTATCGTCAATTATCTCGTAATAGGCTTTCGGAGAAAATGAGGAGAAATATTCATGTTTTTATATAAATATTAAGTTTTATTTTAGTGCTCGTCAATATTATTTCGATAGTGAGAAAAGTATTCTATAATGATTCAGTTTTACGAGTTAACTAGGTGAATGCATCTTGCTTCAATGTTATGTTGCCTTAATATCTCTAATAGTTTTCGAGAAAATGAGTGAGGAAAGTCGATCGTTTTTCATAAATATTAAGTTTCATTTTACTAGGCGTGAATTTATTATTTGATTGAGTCATAGAAGACGAGAATATTCATAATATCTAGTTGTAAAGCATTTTAATTAGGTCTCTATCAGTATGCTGGGCATATGATATTTGTCAATATCGTCTAATAGGCTTCAGAAAGGAATGATGGCGGATGTAAAGTCATGTTTTTATATAAAAAATATAAGCGGTTTTATTTTAGGCTGTGCGTAAACTTATATAGTCATAAAAACAATATTCATAATATCAGTTGTACTGCAGTTGAATTAGTTGTATGCCAGTGATGCATGATATTTCCAATAAAAAATCTCTAGATAGGCTTTTCCGAGATAAACGAGAAGAAAGTAATTTGTAAATAAAAAATTAAAAAAGTAAGATTCAGGTATTTAATTAGTAGCGTAGTGAAAATATTCATAATGACGAGTAGTAGATTTTAATTTTAGGTCTATGCAGTATAACTGCATAATAATTTTGCAAATATCTCATAATAGCCTTTCGAGAAAATGAGGTAAAGTCATGGTTTTATAATGTATAAAATTAAGTTAGGGGCATTTTACTGGCTTAATTATTAGTCATCATGACAATAATATTCATATAATGACATTTGTACAAGGTTTACTTAGGTGTAATCAGAATGCTGCAATGATTATTCTGCCAATATCTCTAATAGGCTTTCGGGTAAAATATGAGGAATAGTCATGTTTTTATATAAATATATTAAGTTTTCATTTTATACTGGGCGTAATTATTAGTCATTAGTAACAAATATTCATAATGACTAGTTGTAGCAGTTTATATTGACGTTGTTATCAGATGCTGGCAATGATATTTGCCATATCTCTAATAGCTTTCGGGAAAATGAGGAGGAGAAGCTCATAGTTTTTATTAAATATTAGTTTCAATTTACTGCGTATTATTAGTCATAGAAAGGCAATATTACCATATTTAAGTTTTATAGTTTAGATTAGTATCTACTCAGATATCTGGCAATGATATTTGCCTAAATTCCTCTATTATAGCTTTTCGGAGATAATGAGGTATAAAGATTCATGTTTTTTATATAAATACTATTTAAGTTTTATTTTACTGGTGAGGGGGGGGAGAGCAGTAATTATTCTAGTCCATAGGAAAAGTACTTCATAATATCAGTTGTACATTATTAAATTAGGTGAATCAGCTGCTGCATATGATATTTCCAATATCTCTTAATGAGCTTTCGAAAATGAGTGGGAAAGTCAATGTTTTTAAATATGAATATATTAATGTTTGCTTTAGCTCGGCGTAATTATTGGTGGCATTAGAACAATTTTCATAATGAGATCATTTGTAGTCAGTTTAATTAGGGTTTATTATCAGATGGCTGCATTATATTGTTTTCTAATTATCTCTAATTTTAGCTTCATAGAAAATGACGAGTAAAGGTCGATGTTTTTAATATAAATATAGATAACACGGTTTTAATTTTAGCGCGTATTATATAGTCATAAAACAAATATTCTATATATGTAGGTGTAGCAGTTGAATTAGTTGTATCAAGTTATGATGGCAAATGATATATTCGCTAATTTATCTCTAATGCGAGCTTCGAGATAAACGAGGAAGAAAGTATTTCTTTAAAAAACAAACGTAAAATCAGTATTTATTAGTACTAAGTGGAAATATCTATCAATGGACATAGTCAGATTTTAATTAGTCTTACCGATCAGATGCTATGGCAATAAGATACTTTCAAATACGTGCTCTAATAGACTTTGCGGTGAGAAAATGAGGAGGACTAGGTCAGGTTTTTTATATATAAAATTAAGTTCATCATTTTTAACTGGCGTAATTATTAGTCATAGAACAATATTCATAAATGACAGTTTGTATGCAGTTTAATTAGTGTTATCAGATGGCTGGGCAATAGATTATTTGCCTAGATATCTACTAGATATCTTTCGGGGTAATGAGGAGGAAAGTCATGTGTTTGAATAAATATTCAAGTTTCATTTTACTTGCGTAATTATATATAGTCAATACAACACTATAATTCATAATATTTCAGTATTTACTAGTTCAATTAGGTCGTATCAGATGCTGGCAATGATATTTCCAATATCTCCTAATATAGGATCTTTCCGAGAAAATGAGGAGAAAATTCATAGTTCTTTATATTAATAATAAAATATTAACGTTTACATTTTTACGCGTAATTATATTCATAATAGAAAAAGTAATTCGATAGTGATCTGAGTTGTTATGCAGTTTAAGCTAGGTGACATCAAGGCTGCTTCAGTATGTATTTCCAATATGCTCTAGATCAGTATTTGCGAGAAAATGAGGGAGGAACAGTCATGTTTTTAAATAAATTATTAAGTTTCATTTTAGCTTTGGGCAATAATATTCAGTCATGAATCACATATAGTTTCATAATACCCTCAGTTGTAACCAGCGTTTAATTAGAGGTCTTGATTCGAAATGCTGCATTATAATTTTGAACAATATCTCTAATAGCTTATTTCTGTCAAGAAAATGACAGGAAGGTCATGTTTTTAAATACGGAAATATAGATAATACGGTTTTATTTTACTGCGTAATTATTAGTCATAAACATAATTAGTCATAATATGCTCAGGGTTGTAATCAGGTTGAAATGTTAGTTATCGATGATTGCCATGATATTTCGCAATATCTCTAATAGCTTTCGAGAACTAACGAGGAAGAATAGTAATTTTAAAAAAAAGGTTACAATTCAGTGATTTTATTAGTACTAAATGAAAATAATTCATAATGACAGTAGTAGATTTTAAAGATTAGGTCTTATCAGATGGCATTCAATACAGATAATATTTCAAATACTCTCTAATTAGATTCGGGAAATGAGGAGGAAAGTCATGATTTTTAATATAAAATATTAAGTTTTGCATTTTTACTGGTAATTATTAGTACATGAATAAGCATAATGAATATCTATAAATGCACAGTTGTACAGTTTAAATCAGTTTGTATCAGTGATAGCTGCATATATGATATTTCGCAATATCGTCTAATATCTTTGCGGGAAATATGAGGAGGAAAGTCATGTTTTTTATATATAAAATAATCTAAAGTTTGGCGGAAGTTTACCTGCGTAATTATTAGTCTAGAGAGGCAAATATTCATGACTATTTCAGTTTTGAACAGTTTAGATTAGTGTGCTATCAGATGCTGCATATGAATATTCGCAATTAGATTCCTAATATCGTTTACGAGAAAATGAGGAAAAAATTCATGGTTTTGTATATAAATATTAAGTTCATTTGTACTGCGTAAATTATTAGTCATAGAAGCAAATATTACATAATTTTCAATTTACAGTGGGAATTAGGTCTATGCAGATGCATGCAAATGATATTTCCAGATAAATCTCTATAGCTTTCGTAGAAATGAGTGAGAAAACATTCACTGTTATTTTATGATAAATAAATTTTAAGTTTGCATTTTACTGCGTAATTATTAGTCTATAAGAGAAAAGTAGCATACTATTCAGTTGTAGCAGTTTGTAATCTTTAATTGAATCGAGACTGCTGGCAATGTATATTTCCAATATCTCTAATACTTATTGCGAGTAGAAATAGCGAGGAAAGTCATGTTTTAAATAAATATTTATATTTAGGTTAAGCTGCGTACAATTTATTAGCTCATTGGGTAATCTAGAATATTCATATATCCAGAATTGTACAGTGTAAAGTTAGGTCTAATCAGATGCTAGCAATATTATATTTCCTATATCTCTAATATATGAGCTTTCAAGAAAATGACGAGAATAGTCATGTTTTTATATAGTAAATATACGGTTTTATTTTCTGTGCGTAATTTTATTATGCTCATGTACTAACAAATATTCATAATAAATCAGTTGATAGGCAGTTGAATTAGTTTTATCAGATGATGCATGATATATCCAAATATCTCAATAGCTTTCGAGAAAACGAGAAGCAAAGATGAATTTTTTAAAATAAGTAAATATATCAGTATTTTATTAGTACTAGTGAAAATGATTCATATGCACGTGTAGATAGATTTAATTAGGGGTCTATCAGATGAGTCTGGCAATAATATTTCAAATTATCTCTAATAGGCTTTCGAGAAAATGTAGGAGGAAAAGATCCTGTTTTTTATTTATTAGTAAGAGACTTAAGTTTGCATTTTAGGCTGCGTAAGTTATTAGTATCATAGATAAAAGAAGCAGATATTGTCATGAATGACGGAGTTTGTACAGTTTAATTAGGTGTATCAAGATGCTGCGTAAAAATTTTTCCCAATATCTCTTAATGGCTAGCTTTCCGGGAAAATGAGGAGGAAAGCTTCTATGTTTTATATAAATTATTAAGTTTCTTTATACTGCGTAATTATTATTTTAGTGCATAGTTAGAAAACACACTATTCATAAACTTTTCAGTTTTACAGTTTACTATAGGTACTATCAGATGGCTGCAATGGATCATTTCGCAATTATCTTCTAATAGGCTTTCGAGAAAAATGAGAGAAAATTCATGTTTTGATAATAAATATTAAGTGTTATTATTTGTACCTCGTAAATTATTAGTCTTAAGTAATAAAGTATATCATAATATCAAGATTTGTAACAGTTTAAACTAGGTGATAATGTCAGAGCCTGCTATCATAATGATTATTTCGCAATATCTCTAATAGTTTTCAGAGAAAATGAGGAATGAAGTCATGTTTTAGAATAATATAGTTCATTTTAACTTCGCGTAATTATTTAGGTCATAGAACAAATATTCATAATATCATGTTAGTACAGGTTTTATTATGTCTTATTCAATGCTGGCTTATTATTTTTCAAATATCTCTATATTAGCTTTCGAAGATAAATGTACGTAGAAAGTCATGTTTTTATATAGAAAAATCGAATCGGTTTTATTTTAGCGTAGCTGCGTAATTATTAGTCATCACAAGCAAATATTCATAATAATTCAGTTGTGATCAGTTTTGAATTATTGTTATCAGTATGATGGAATGATAATTTCTCACTTGCCTATCTCTTATAGCTTTCGAGAAAACGAGGAGTAAGAGATAATTTAAAAAAAGTTAATTCAGATATTTATTAGTACTAGCTGTAAATTTATTGTCTAATGACAGCTATGTAGATTTTACATTAGGTCTAATCAGATGCTGCAATATAATATTTCAAATATCTCTAATAGCTAGTTCGATAAAATGAGGAGGACAAGAATCATGTTTTTTATATAAAATTAAGTTTGCATTTGTGCTGCTAATTATTAGTCATGGAAGAATCAAATAGTTCATGCTATGACAGTTGTACAGTTTTAATTAGGTGTTCGTGCAGTTATATGCTGGCAATGATATTTCCAATATGCTCTAATCAAAGACTTTCGGAGAAAATGAGGAAGGAAATGTCATGTTTTTATATAAAGGTTGTATAAGTTCATTTTGATGCGTAATTATTAGTGCATGAGAACAAGATTCTTCATAATGACCGTTGTGAACAGTTTTGATAATCAGTTGTAATCTATGATGCTGCAATAGATATTTCGTCAATCATCCCTCTAATAGTGCTTTCAGGGGAAAATGAGGAGGAAAGTTCATTTTTTTATATCCAATATTTAGTTTCATTTATACTGAAAGCGTAATTATGTAGTCATAGTATAACACATATTCATAATTTCAGCTTTTATAGTTTAATTAGGTCGTCTATCAGATATGCTTGGTCAAATCATGATAGTCTTCCCTATCCTCTAATATGCTTTTGCGAGAATGAGGAGAAAATGTCTGTTTTTATATAAATTAATGAGTTAAGTTTATTTTACTATGCGTAATTATTGAGTCATAGAAAAGTATTCATAATGATCAGTTTGTATTAACAAGTTTAATTAGGTGAATACGAGCTGCTGTCAATGATATTTCGCAATATCGTCTAAATAGTCTTTCCAGAGGAAAATGAGAGGAACTGTCAATGAGTTTTTAAATAAATACTTAATTTTCATTTACTGCAGTAATTATTAGTGCATAGAATCAAATATTCAATAATATATCTAGTTGTACTAGTTGAATTAGGTTTTTCATTAGATGCTGCGGAATTATATTTTCATAATATCTCTTAATAGGGCTTTCAAGAAATATGAACGATGGAAAGTCATTGTTTTTATATAATAAATAGGATGCTGTTTTATTTTACTGCGTAATTATATAGTCATAAAACATATATTGCATAATATTAGTTGTACCAGTTGAACTTAGTTGTAATCTAGATGATAGTCAACTAGATATTATCGCAACTTATCTGCTAATAAGCTTTCGAGAAAACGATAGAAGAGAAGTAATTTAAAAAAATAAAAGTAAAATTGCTAGTATTTTATTAGTACTATGAAAATATTCTATAATGACAAGTAGTATATTTTAATTAGGTCTATCAGATGTAGCTGCCTAATATTCAATCCATAATATCTCATTATGATTAGCTGTTGCAGAGATACATGACAGGAGGAAAGTCGATGTTTTTGATATACAAAACAGTAGATTTCGACTTTTACTGCGTAATTATTATTGCATAGAAGCAAATTATTCACTAATGAATGTTGTACCGAAGTTTTAATTAGGTGTATCAGTATTATGCTAGCAGATTTATATATTGTGCTAAGTCGCAATATCGCTTAATAGCTTTCGGGAAGACATGAGTGAGGATAGTCATTTTTTTATATTAAATATTATAAAGTTTCATTTACCGGGCGTAATTGATTAGTGCCTAGGAAGCAAAATATTCATATATTCAGTTTTAAGTACAGTTTAATTAGGTGTGTGAGAAAAGGGAAAATGGGAGGTGAAAAATGTTATATAAGTTGGAGAATTCTATCAGCTCTAGCATGTATTTCCATTATTACAATATCTCTAATACTTTCGAGAAAATGAGAGAAATATTCATGTTTTTATATAAAATGATTTCATTTTATTTTACTTGCGTAATTATGATCATGGAGAAAAAGTATTCATTATATATCGTTGTACAGATTTAACTAGGTGAATCAGGCTGCTATCAATAGGATATTTCGCTAATATCTCTAATTGAGTTATTCGGAGAAAAGAGGAGAGAATGTTCTGATGTTTTTATAATAAATATGTAAGTTTCATTTTACTGCGTAATTATTATCATAGAACAAATATCTCATAATATCAGTTGTGACATTTTAATTTAGGTCTAGTCAGCTGGTCTGCATTATATTTTCAATTATCTCTATATAGCATTTTCAGAGAGTAAAGATGACGAGGAAAGTCATGTTTTTTTTGATATAATAAATACGGTTTTATTTTAGCTGCGTATATTATTATTAGTTGCTTGTCATAAAACAAAATATTCGATATATCAGGTTGTACAGTTGAATTAGTTGTATCAGATGATGCACATGATATTTCCGAATAATCTCTAATAGCTTTCGCAGAAATCGGGAGAGGAAGAAAGTAATTTGAAAAAAGAAAGTAAAATTCCGTGATTTATTAGGTACTGAGCGAGTGAAAATATTTGCATAACGTTACAGTTAGTAATTTTAATTAGGTGCTATCAGATTCTGGCAGACTAATATTTTCTCAAATGATCTCTAATAGTCGTTTCGAGAAATGAGGAGGAAAGTCATGTTTTTATATAAAGAATATAAGTGTCATTTTACTGGCGTAATTATTGATCATAGAGTAACAGAATATTCATAATGCACAGTTGTAACAGTTTAATTAATGTTATCAGATGGCTGCTAGATGATATTTCTGCAATATCTCTTGAATTAAGTCTTTCGGGAGAATGAGCGAGGAAAGATCAGGTTTTTTATATAAACTATTAACGTTTCTTTTACTCGCGTAAATTATGTAGTTGCATAGAAGCAATATAGTCTATATGACAGTATGTATGGCGTACATTCAGATTGTATCAGATGCTAGGCCATGATATTATCCAATTATCTCTTAATAGCTTCGTCGGAAAATGAGAGGAAAGTCATGTTTTTATAGATAATATTAAGTTTCAATTTACTGCTAACATTTTATTATCATAGAACTAAATATGTCATAATTTTCAGGAAAGACATTTTGAACATGTTTTATATTAGGGTCTATCTAGATGCTGCAATGATATTTCCATAGCTCTTAAATAAGGCTTTCGAGCAATGAGGAGAAAATTGCTAATGTTTTTATATAATAGTTGACGGTTTCATTTACCTGGCGTAAAGTTATTAGTCATATAGGACAAGCAAATATTCATAATTTTCAGTTTAATCAGTTTTAATTAAGGCTTCTGTATCAGCTGCTTCGAATGATATTCCAATTATGCTCTTAATACTTTCCGAGAAATATGAGGTATAAAAATTCTGTTTTTTATATAAATAGTTAAGTTCTATTGACTTCTTAGATTATTAGTCATAGATGAATTAGAGTATTGCATAGATATCCTGCTTGTACAGTTTAACATTAGATGAAATGGCTGCTGGCTGCAATGATATTCGCAATTTATCTTCTGAATAGCTTTCGAGAATAATAGGCGGAAAGTCATCGTTTTTAAAATGTGTAAATGAGTTAAAGTTTGCATTTTTTACTGCGTAACTTATTAGTCATATTATAGAAGCAGGAATAGGTCATAATAATCGTTGTACAGTTTAATTAGGTGCTATCATTATATGTGCTTGCAATTATATTTTCGCTAATATCTCTAATAAAGGCTTCAAGAATACATGAACGAGGAAAGTCATGTTTTTATATAAAACGAGACGTTTTATTTTACTGGCGTAAGTTATTGTCAATGAAAATCAACGCAAAAATATTCATAATATGCGACGTTGTAGCGAGTTGAATAGTTGTATCAGGGACTGATGGCATATGGATCTACCCTCCTAATATCTCTAATGGGAGCTTCGAGAAAACGAGGAAGAAAAGTAATTTTTTAAAAAAATGTAAAAATTCAGTATTTATTCAGTACTAGTAAATATTCATAATGATCTACGTATGTAAAGGATTTTAATTAGGTCTATTCGTCAGTATGCTGCAATAATATTTCAAATGATCTATTCTAATTTAGGCTTTCGAGAAATATTAAGAGGGAAAAGTCATGTTTTACTTATAGTAAGATAATTTAAGTTTCATTTTACTGCGTGAATTATTAGTCAGTAAGAACAAATTATTCATATGAGCAGTTGTAGCAGTTATAAAGATTACTTGTATCTGTGCTCAAACAATATTCCCAATATCTCTCTAATAGCTTTCGGGAAAATGAGGAGAAGAAACGTCATGTTTTTATTATAATATATTATATCATTTACTGCGTAAATTATTAGTCTTTAGAACAATATATCGGAATAATTTGCATGTTTTAACAGTTAAATTAGGTCTGATATGCAGGATGCTGCGAATGATATTTCAATATTCGATCTAATAGCTTTCTGAGAAAATGTAGGAGCAATAATTCATGTTTTTATTTTGATAAATTATATGGTTAAGTTTTATTTTACTCGGCGTATACATTATTAGTTCATAAGGAAATAGTATCTCATAATATCAGTTGTAACGGTACAGTTAACTGGTGAATCTAGCTGCTTCAATGATATTTCTTCCATTATCTGCTTAATAGTTATTTTCGAGTTAAAATGGAGGAGGTAGGTGTCATGTTTTTAAAAATGAATTTATTAAGTTCATTTACTGGCGTAATTATTAGTTCTAGAGAAAAGGAACTTAATATATTCATAATTAATTGCCAGTTGGTCAACAGTTTTATATTAGGTCTTATCAATGCTGCAATTATATTTTTCAATATCTCTAATAGCTTTCCAAGAATAATGACGAGTAAAAAAAAAAAAAAAAAGAGAAGTCATGTTTTTATATGAAAGAAATACGGTTTTAATTTTACTAGCTGGGCGTAATTATTTATGTGCATAAAAAGCAACAATCTTTCATAATAATCCGAGGTTGTATCAGTTGAATTATTGTATCCAGAGTATGATTGCAATGATATTTCCCAATATCTCTAATTAGCGCTTTCGATGTAAAACGAGGAAGAAAAGTAATTTATAAAAAAAGTTAAGTATTGGTCAGTTTACTTTATTAGTTAGCTAGTGATAAAATATTCATAATTGACAGTAAGTATGAGTTTTTATTTAGGTCTATCAGGAGTGCTGCTATAATTATTTCAAATATCTCTAATAAGCCTTTCGAGAAATGGTGGGGGGGGGGAGGGATAGGAAAACTGTCGAATGTTTTATTAAATAACTTAAGTTTCATTTAGCTCGTAAATCTCAGTCATATCAGAACAAAGAATCTTACCTAATGACATGTTGTTAGGCAGTTTATTAGAGTGTTATCAGATGCTGCAGATGATATTTCTCAATTATGCTCTAATATAGCTTTCGGGAAAATGAGGATAAGGTAAAGTCATGTTTTTTATATAAAATGAATTAAGTTACATTTTACTGCGTCATTATTGAGTAATGGAGTAACATAAATATTCGCTTCTTGAATGAGGCAAGTTGTACATCATGTTTAAATCAGTTTGTATCAGATATAGGCTAGCGAAATGATGTATGATATCGCAATATTCTCTATTAGGCTTTCGGGAAAATAGGAGGAAAGTCATGTTTTATATAAATATTAAGTTTCAATATACTTGGGAGTTTTATTATTAGTCATGAGAACAAGATAGTTTCATTAATTATCCGTTTTAAGCAGTTTAATTAGGTCTATCAGTATGGCTGGGGGCAATTATTTCGCAATAGTCTCTTAATGGAGCTTTCGAGTAAGAAAATGGGAGTAAGAATGTCATGTTTTTATATAAAGGTATTAAGTTTATTATTATCTGGGCGTAATTATTAGCATAAGAAAAAGATGTGTATTCATAATATTAGAGTTGTAGGCATGTTTATATTAGGTGAATCAGCTGGCTGCAATGATATTTCTCGTCACATAATCTCTAATAGCTTTCGAGAAAAATGAGGAAGGAAAATCATGTTTTTAAATAGATATTATAGTTTCTATTTTACTGCGTAATTATTAGTCATGAACTAACAAGAATATATTCATAATAATAGTCCAGTTGTTTAGCAGATTTTAATTAGGTCTTATCAGTGATGCTGTGCAATATATACTTTTCGCAATATCGTCTAATAGGTCTTTCCAAGAGTAAAATGACGAGTCAGATAATAAGTCATGTTTTTAGTATGATATAAAGATATCGTTTTATTTTACTGCGTAATTATTAGTCATATAACAAGATTCAAATATTCTCATAATAATGCAGTTGTAGAGTTAGAATTAGTTGTATGCAATGATGCAATGATATTTCTAATGATCTCTAATAGCTTTCGAGATAAAAAAAATGAGGAGTGAAAGTCATGGTTTGTTAGACATAAAATATTAAGTCGATTTTACTGCGTAATTTATTTAGTCATATCGAAAAGAGTATTCATATATATCAAGCTTGTACAGTTTAAAAATTAGTATGAATCAAGCTGCTACAATGATAATTGTCCTAACTATCTGCATTTATAGCTTTTCGGAGAAAATTAGGAGAGAAAATCATGGTTTTTAAATAATGATTAAGTTTAATTTTGTACTGCGTAATTATTAGTCATAGATACATAATATTCATAATATTCATGTTGATGAGTACGAAGTTTAATTAGGTACTAATCAGATGTGCGGCAAATTTATATAAGTTTCCTAATATCTCTAATAGCTTTCAAAGTAAAAAATGACGGAGGAACAAGGTCTATGTTTATTATAATATTAAAATACGGTTTTATTTTACTGCGTAATTATTAGTATACTTCATAGAAAAACAAATAATTTCCTTGACTATGTGCTAGTTGTAGAGTTAATATTATCTGTATCAGGATGATGAGCTAATGATGATTTCCTAATATCTCTAATCAAGCTTTGCTTCCAGAGGAATAATGAGGAGAAAGTCTATGTTTTTAAATAAATATTATGTTCATTACTGCGTAATTATTAGTCTATATATCCAAATATTCATATAATATCATAGTGGCAAATGTACAGCGTTTAAGTTATAGGTGTATTAAGGAATGCTGGGCAATGATAACTTTCCAATAGCTTCTTAATTAGCGTTCGGGGAAAATGAGGTCAGGGGGAAATGCATCTATGTTTATGTAATATAAAATAAGCTTTGAAGTTTACATATTTTACTGCGTAATTATTAGTCTATAGAACAAATATTCATAATAATGCTACATTGTAGCAAGTTTTACATTACGACGGTTGGCTCACGGTAGTAATTAGTGTATTAGCAGTAGACGGCAGGAAAATAACGATTCAATTAATTCCCCTACCCAGGCTCGTTACGGTCCTGCGGGGGAAGGCATGCACATGACCGTGCGGACTCGAGTCATAATGTCTGCACACTGGACTCTTGGCACCGGTGGCAATGGCTGATTGGAAGTGATTTATTTGTTCATTAAAAGACAATGCAATGGCAGTACTTTTTACATATTGCAGCATGTCACACTCCAGATTCAAGAGCTATCAGATAACCCACGTATACTGTCTATTCTACAGGCACGATTACCCGTTTACAATGCCCGTGACCCCTCGCGTAAGGAACGACCATAGGTACTCTTAACTTCCCTAATCCGACGAATATTCTTGTAGATGAATGTTAGCCACGCCTGCTCATAAGGCAGTTCATGGAACTATAGCTTACAACTCGGAGCAGCTTTAAACACGCATCTTATAAGAGCGCCTCAGTGGATGTGTTAGTAATTGATCTCAACCTATGGTGATAATTTTATCATTTTTGCTTACCATACGGGCCTAGCTCGGGAAATTTTTGACATTTTTTTTCCAAATCTCGATTGAGGAGTTCTTTTTGAAAAAGTATGCTTGTAGTTGTACTATGAATTAGATGTACAGAACATTAGTCAGGCGTGAGTTTCAGTTAATTTCTACCACGACTTTATTTAAATAAAGGAATTTATTTTGGTTACAAACAATATGATTATACGATCAGTAGATGCTAGGATTCTATAGATACTTTAGAGCCGTCAATGTTGATGGAGAAAAGATTATTCAGTATATTCCTTATTAGAAATTACAAACATTAATAAACAAAAGCAATTTGTTCAATTGGTATCATTATAAGGCTTGAGAAAGGCTAATGCCTTGTTTGTTTAATGATTAGTCAAAATTTTCGTATATATTAACTATTATTTGCGACTGGAGATAGTATACGGGGGGGGGATCAAATATAGTTCTTAGATATGTATGTTGTGAAATTATAAGATATTTTTCAGGAGGGGGCGGTTCTTGAAAATCCCTTATTCATCGCGCAGTATCGCATCCTGCGTCTATGTTTGTTTTCGTTATTTTGATAATCTGTGTAAATTTACGGTGAAGACGTAATATATAGTTTCTTTAGTATCTTTCTTTATCTGGTACTTGTTATTCAAGATTACTGTTAGGATTAAGAAAAACTGTGGAGGATGGCAACCTGAATCATCGTATTGAAAATTCAGATGACGAAGCGGAGTTAAAGACGACAGGCAGTTACCAGCTGAGTTTCGTATTAAAATGTGTACTGAATAAACACATGTTTTATATAATCACATTTCAAAGGATGGGCAAAGTCATGTTGAAATACTCCTGTGTGCAGTTATAGCATATAGCCTTATCGGCTTCTGAGCCTTACTTAATGCCTTGCTTGCATCAAGATGAAGGGGCTCAGCCTTAAATTAGGTTATATATAATGTAGGCAGAAAATAGCTTCAATTTCCTGGGCTAGTGCCGCTCTTGTCGAATCATGACCCTAGCCGATCAAAATGTTGGCAGACTGCTCCTCACCGGTGTCCAATGGGCTATTTGAATTGATTTTATTTCATTAAGTAAAAATGTAATAGGCAGTACTATATTGCAGTGTGCAAACTCCAATCAAGTAGGGCTTATCGTATACCCTCGTATATAAGCTGTCCTACGTGCACTGCGACTGCCGGTTACCCTCGCGTAGTAGAGTAACACTGAATAGCTCTATAATTCAAATCTCGGCAGCGAATATTCTTGTATATGAGCTGGTTATCAACGGCTCAAAGGGCTAGTTCTATACTATGCGTTACGATGCAAAGCACGTTTAATAATAACCTCTTGAAGACCGCCTCATGTGGATGTGTAGAAAAATTGATCTTCAACCGCTAGTGAGGTGGAAATTTTGAGTGTCCTATTTGTTTAGCTTACATTCCTTGAATAAATTTTTGACACTATTTTTTCCGTCTTCGATTTTGTATCTTATTTTATTAAGTATGATTGTACCATTATGAGGAATAACATGTGTAAGAACAATTCAGATTCTTAGTTTCAGTTAATTTCTCAGCCAAGCAACTTTGATTTCTATATTAAGGAATTGATTTTGTTCAACAGACAGATGATCATTAGAATCCGTATGGTGACTCTAATACTATATTACGCAATGTTGATTTGGTGTAAAAGATATGCAGATTGTGATTCCTTATGAAATTACGCACTAGATAAACCGAAGCACTTTGTCAATTGTATCCCTTAGGCTTAGTAGGTAATATTTGTTTGTTTTAATGATGATCAAATAATTTTTAGTAAATAGAAAGCACTGATTTTTCACATGAGATCTGATACCAGATCCAATATAGGCAAGAAGAGTTATGTTGTGCAATCATTAAATATTTTATCGCTTCTTTTTTTAGACGCGGACTTTATCGGACTCCATTCGGCAATCTCTTAGGCGTTTAGTTTCTTGGGATGAAGGATTTATAGATATAATTAGGCGTCATTTACGTGAGGCGACGTACTATTTATATTTTATACTTAGCTGGTTTTATCGGTACATTGTTTACATAATACCATAAGGATCAGGAGAAACGTCTGCAAGATTCTGAATCTATGCTTGGAAATTGCAGACTCGAGTCCTAGCCGAAATAGGAGTTAACAGCCTTATTTTATAATGAGTAGCAAACAGTGATGAAGAACTTGACGTGTTTTTTATATATACACTATTTCAGGATGGTCAGAGTCTGTTTGTAATACTTCGTTGAGCGCTCGCGTTGGTAGATATAACAATAGGCCTTCGCTCTGACCTTCTTAATGGCTGCTAGCGATCTAAGATATATATAAGGACGGTGAATAGCAGTAGCACACATTTAAACAACCTTTACAACACATCTCACGATCACGCTTTACACACCGTGCCACATAACGCCCTTTACTAGACACTCTTATAGCACACGCTCCAGTCACTACCTTTAGCAATCAACACCTCCAGAAGGCAGGCACCTTTACAAACCTTGTAGCAACACCTCGCACACACCTTTACAACACTTCCGTACACTAACCTTTACACATCCTTCGGGGTGCAGCACACCTTTGAGGCGACCACCTTTACAGCACGCTTTACACACCTTTCCAAGGAAAACGAACACCTTTGAGCGGCTACACAATCGTTCTTTACTACACGTCCGGGCGAGCTGTCACCTGCCACTAACCAGCCTTGAAAAAAAAAAAACCTAGCTCAACATGGGTGTGTTGTACACTACGCTTCTCACAACCCATTCACTAGTAAACACTAACTAAATAACCTTACACACCTACGTGCGCTACATCAACCTCGCACACATTACCTTTACACCCGTACCACAGACTTTACACCGCTTTAGCACAGCCTCCACACACCTTTAGCGCACTTTACACACTCCACTACTATCTTTAGTACAGCAACCTCCACACAGCCTTTACAGCACCTATTAGCACAAGGCTACTCTTCCTGCAGCTATAACCTTTACAGTACGACCTCTCATGCTACACCTTACTACATCCTCCACAAGCACATTTAGCATAACCTTTACACGAGCCTTTTGCGAACACCATGCATCACACATCGGCGGGTCCAGAAAAAAAAAAAAAAAAAAAAAGAAAAGTCACTACCTTTACGCACGCTCCCACATATGCCTTAACACAACGCTTTCACATTAGCACCTCCACAATCACTTTATACCACAACTCCACACCTTTAGTGACACTATCACCTTTACACTACCATCCACAACACACATTCTTTACAGCAATCACTCCCACTATCATCTATTTAGCATTAGCAATCACACTAATACAGGACATCGTCTCCAGCACACTTTTATATAGTCCTCCAAACAAGACGACATAGGAAAGGCCCCAATGACAGAAACGAGCTTTACTTACACCTCCATGACCATCCATCCATCGACACGCGCACACCTCCCATTCACACTACCTTTAGGGCTAATAGGCTATACACCTTTACGACTACTTTAGCAGCACCCTTTAAGCACCTCTTTACAAACACACCTGCGCAACACACCTTTACAGTAGGCCACACTCGCACTAGCACTTTACATCGACCTCGCCCAAGAGCTACCTTTACAACACCTCGCACACAACGCTTTACACACCGTCCGATCCCCGACATACGCTTTACACACCCTATCGCACGATGAGAGTACACCTTTACTACACCTCTGACACACGCTTTACATCACTCTTACACAAAAGACTCCCATCTAGAGGACCTTTACACACCTCCACAGACGCTGTAAGCACCATCATCCTACACTACCTTTACACACGGTCGGCACGTAGTATAACTAAAACGAAATCATGTCCGCAATCTTACAAAACCCCTTTTACACACCTTACTAGCACTCTCAATCACGACGAATACCTCCAACACCTTTATCACACATCCACAAAAGCACCCATATACTCTTTACACCCAGGCGCTTTACAAACACCATCCTCCACACCCTTTACATACTCTCCACAACGAGCCACACACCTGTGGACACACCTCACACACTTCTTACCAGTCACAGACACAAGTGGCACGAACGCTTTACGGCAACCGGCTTCCACCACATCCTGCGCAGCACACCTTACCAAGCTAAATACGCGTTTACACAGCCTCGAACAAACGCTTATACAGCACCTCACGAGCAGCTAACCTTTACACACCTTTACAAGCACCTTTAAGCAACATCCGCTAGTCAAATCACCTTCTACACACCTTTCACACTCTCCCAGCACCTTTAGCGGCCACACTAGGTACGCCAACGACGCTTTACCGCACCTCCAAGGCACACGCTTATACTAACACATTATCAAAGCACTCCCCCAGCGGATCTCGTCACACTACCTTGTACTAACGACTCTCGCACAACACCTTTTACACACGCTTCTATCCACCAACAACTTTAGCTAAGCAACTTTACAACACTGCTCCATCACTTACCATTAGCTACACCCTACACAACAAGTGTGTACACCTCAGTCCACAACGCTTTTATATGCAGCCTCCCACACACCTTAGGCGACACCTTTCCATCAAATCCTTTCAACACACGCTTCCAGCACATCTTTACTTACCACCTTTACACACGGCTCATCGCGACACAAGCCTCTTACAACTAACCGTCCACAGCCGACCTTTACACATTTACACACCTCCACACATCCTTTGACCTCTACTCTTTTTTACAGTTACACAACACTCCAGTGGACAGACCTTTAGACACACCTCGCCAGCACGCTTCCGAGACACACCTTTACATCAACCTAAATAACGGCCTCGCACCACGACTTTAACAAACCTTTATTCAACTAACCTTCGCACACTTAACCTTTACACATCTTTACAGCACCCATAGCACACACCATGCCACACACTATATCCACACCTATCCACTAACCTATGGACCTTTGGAGGCACAGCAATCGACACTCATCTACCATTTACAGATCACCATCCACCACCTTTAGCACACACCATTTACACACTCCAGCACACCTTGTACATCACTACCTTTAGCCAAATCCAGCCTGCCATATCACCTTTGAGCACACGCGTCCACATCCACCGTCCACACACGCTTTTCACACCTGTTACCACAGCCTTAGTCCACACCGCACCTTTACACAACACCTTTACAACAGCATCCACCCACCTTTAACGAACACCTCCACGCTTACAAACTACACGACTTCATCCTAGCACTACCTTTAGGGCACGAACACATCCTTTTAGCACTTACTAGCCACAGGGCTCCTAACACACCTTTAGCACACTCGCTCGCCTACACACCTTTACAATCAAGAAAGCACCTCTCCACAAGCAACCTTATACACACGCATTTACAAGCACGCTGGCCACACAAAAGCAATATCCTCCGTCCACAACTTTTACAATATGGCGGCACCTCCACACACCGTTTAGCCATAGCAGCAACACTCCAGCAAGAGCAGTCTTTAACACTACCATTTGACACTATCTCTCAATCGAGCACTTTTAATATACAACTTGTACACATTCTCTCCATACGACACGCTCATCTGACACACGCTCGCTAGACCTCACCTTTGACTACACCTATGGAGTCAACAATCCACACAGCTCGCACACAAAAGCGCTTTATACAGCACGTATTCAGCGACACGCATCCACACACCTCGCACTTAGCTTCTCCACAGCACCTTTGACAGTATCTCCGACCATCTTTGTCAAACCCTTATCAACACCCTGGCCAGCACAGCCTTTATTAGCACCACAAACGCTTTTTTGCAGTCCTTTAGTAGCTGACACATCCACGTAGGTCAGTAACTTTACACAACGTAACGTCTTTACAGTTAGGCCCCTCCACAACCACAACACGGAAGAGTCACACTTTTACACACCTTTGCCACGACGATCCTTCTAAAAAACGTACCATGCCACACACACGTCGCACACAACCATTTAGGCACGACACCTCCTATCCAGCACCAAATATCGCTGCCTATACTACATCTTATTCACAACTTTACAACTACGCAGTTCCACAGCAGCGCCATTGTATGAGGTTTGGGTTAGCCTTTACACAGGTTAACCTCCTCACACAACTACCTCGCAGCACACTCTATACTGCTAGCCCTTCTTACAAACCTCCAGCACAGCGACCTTAAAAAGCTCTTACATGTCACCTCCACACACCTCTAAGCGTTAGCATTACACACTTTTACACTACGACACCATCAACTACCAGTACCTTGGAAATATATGCACACACGCTCAACCATCACCTTTAGCACAATGCTTTATTTAACACGCTTTAGCAAACACACCTCCATAACACCTTTATCCAACACATCACTGCTTGTACTAACACCTCCTACATCAGTTCTGTTCAGAGAAAATGACCTTATACACACGCGTCCTCGACTATTCCTTTAGCACACACCTTGTCACGGACCAACACCTCCACAGAGTATACAGCGTTTGAACGAAGCTACCTGCCGAGCACACCTTCCACACAGTATCTATCATACCTTTACAAACGCTCCATGCAGTCAACACGCGTCCACAGCAAACTTTACACACGCTTTGAAGCACATCCACAAACAACCTTTACACAATGAAACGCTTGCACTATTGAATCCTTAAGCATTACACACACGCTCCAACAAGTCTATCCTTTTAGCAACGAGCGCTTTACGACGCACTCGCTACAACCCAGCTGGCCATTTGACCAACCACCTTTACAACACGGCATTCCACCAGCACCACATTCCCTCGCACAACCGCTTTACAACAGCCCTTTAGCAACACCTCCAGCGCTTGCTGCCACACACCTTTACATACTGCTCTGCACAACCTTTACACACGTCTTTACAACAGCCTCGCAGCAACGACCTTTATCGACACGTGCTCTCACAAGACAAGCTCACTAACGCTTTTCACTCGCTTTAATTCGACGCTTACCCAGCAGGACGCTTCCACTTGATCTTCGCATTGTGAGGGCACATTACGGCTCACACACTACGTCTCGCAACATCACCTTTAGCTACACCATCCACACGACCTATACTATCTGCCTGACCAAACTACGCTCGCTACACACCTTTACGACACGCTCGCACACACGCTTTACACAACGCTCGCTAGTCCACACCTCCAGCAAGCACAACCTTTAGCTACACTTATTACAAACGCTCACAGCGTAGCACCTTTACTGATTACCTTTACCACACCTCGCATCAGATCCACGTGACCTAACGCTTTACACACGCTTGTTACACATTACCTAACACCTTCCAGGCAACATGCTTACCTGCCAAATCACCTTTACTATGCACCTTCACTATCTGACAACTTTACCTATCCACGATCACCTTGTACACGTTTAAACCGCTTTACAACACATCCTACAATGACACCTTTAGCAGACAGGCACGCTTTTACACAAACCGGTCCACATAGCCTACCACACACTCTTTAGCACAACTTTATCACAGCGTCCGTCCACACGCTAACTCTTTTACAGCACCTCTTACATAACCCTTTACACAGCCTCGTCAGCATCTTCTTGCCACACGATCCTTTAGGGCTTTAGCACCTTTACACACCGGTACTGCGCAGCCGACAAGTTATCGTATCGGTGCGCAGTCACCACAAACAAACTGATACTCACCTTTATCACACGTCCGTCCACACAGTTCCTTTATCATCCATTACCTACCACACACGATAGGTCGCACCTTTGAAGCTCCAAGTTAACACGGTACTAGTCGGGACCCCAGCGCGTCTGCGTACACATCAGCCGTTTGACAGACATCGCTGCATGTCTAGACACGCTTTAGCAGACTATGCCGTCGCAGTCAGCGAGCCTTTACACAATCCTTTGAGCACACCTAGCCGGACCGGCACTCCACCTTTACACCTCTTTACAGGTGAAAAGCACAGCCCTCATCCACACATCTTTACACACCACATCTACCTATTACGCACACTGCTGCCGAGCACACCTTTATGGCACACCACCAAACATCACGCTTACGCACCTGCCACTACACTTTACAGTTAGCGACACCCTCCACACACCTTACCACCTTTACACGATCCTAGTCTCACACACCTTTTAGTCTACACTGCTCGTCACAGCAACTTTACACAGCCTGCCATACACCTGTCAGCACGTACACTCCACACACATGCTTTATACAACCTCGTCACATCGAGCACTTTAACACAACCTTGAGGTCACCTCGCACAGCACCTTTACACACATTCCACACATCTTTGACACACCTATTTATATGATAAAGGGACAAAGCGCTCACAGCACATAGCTTTATGGCACCCCTCGTCACCCACCTTTACTATGCAGACCCCTTGTCTCATTACATGTTTACTACACCCTACTCTCTACATACTGATCAACCTTTATAGCAAGTCCCTTTCCTCCGCACCTACACTCTTTTCTTAACACGCGCCTCTACTAGCTTTACTAGGGCACTTCAATCTTACACACGCTTTACGATCACCAAATCTCCACAACGACGTCTTTAGCAACAGCCGTCCTACAGACACTCCTTCAGAAGCAAACCGCTCCACAGATAACACCATTACACAGCCGGTCCACTGTATTACCCACCTTTACCCCTACACTTTACGACACCTTACCACATCAGCAGAAATCCCTTCTAGCACACCTTTAGGCCAACATCCGCGTTCACTCTCCACACACGGATGGCCTCCACAAGAATCAGCACACAGCTACACGACCTTATACATAACTGCCTAGCACGGCTACCTTTAAAAGTAACCTTTACACACCTCCACATCACGCTTTAGGACACCTCCCACAGATCTACCTTTACACACCTCCTACATATGTCACCTCGCACAGTAGCGCACTTTGAGCTACCACTCATTAGAGCTTAGCTTTACAGCACCTTGATATGCACACGCTTAACAACACTCTCGCACACATGCTTATTCACATCCACTAACGATCACTATTAAACATCTCCAGCACTAACCTTTATAGCACAGTACCTTTTCAGCACCATGCCGACAGCACCTTTACACACATTTGCAGGGATAGAGATATCACATCACGGCTCCACATACCCTATTACACCACCGTCTCCATCACACCTCCTTTACACGACCTTTACATCATCACATGCACCTCCAAACACGCTTTAGGCGAAACCCTTGTAACAAGATCCACGCATCCTACGACACAATAATTACCAATACAACACAACAACACAGCGCTTTAGAGCTACGCTCCGATCTAAGACGAAGAAAGCTCTTTACTTAAAGCACCTCTTAATCAACTACCTCCGCACTACGCTTGACACAGCACATCAGGTTAAAACAGGAAAAGGGCTTTGACAACAGCATCCACATAGCACGCTTTAAGCACACACCAACCTTTACAAGACCCTCCACACAACCTTTACTACACCGCTCCCACACGAGACCTTTACACACCTCGGACACACAAATTACTACACGGATCACACTGCTTTACACAATCCTTTACATGCACCTCCGTAAAGCACCTTAGGCACACCTTCTCACTGAGGGTGCAAACCTTTACACACCAGTGCCACAACACTGCTTTACACACCTTAGCACACCTCAGCACAACATGAACACCTGTTACATTACAGCCATCCACACTCCTTTGTACTCACACCGTCGTCTCATCACGAGTAACACCTCGCATCAGCACATCGGCTTTACAGCTACCTCCACACATCCTCTGCCTAAAAACGACCTTTACACAGCCTTTTAATAAGATCACGCTCCCACACACGCTTAACACTAAAAAATTCACGCTCCATACACAACAGCTGTAAGGGACACCCTCCACACACCTTACAAGCTTAAATGATCTTATATATATGCTAGATATACGCGTAGGCAGCTTAAATGTATACTTATCCGTGATAAGAATACGTCCGGATACGGCACTTAAATGATTCTTATAAGTTAATAAGGCGGATGAGCAGCTTGAATGAAAGTGATGCTTATGTATACCATACGAGGTGTATAACTAGCGGCATAGGACTTTAAATGGGATCTTATATATAATACAGCGGATACAGACTTACAATGATCTTATATATACTATCGAGATTAGCACTAATGGATGATCTTATACGAAGTATAAGCCGGATATCCACTTAAATGATCTTATATATAATAGAGGATAAACACTTGAATGATCTTATATAATATGAAAGAAATTCGGGATAACACTTAAATGTATCTTATATATGCTAGTGGGAATATTGGATACCTCGATTAACACTTAAATGATCTTATATATAGTCACTACAGCGATACACTTGAAATGATTTCTTATAATATGATATAGATCTACCCTAACCTGATATCACACTTAAAATATGGATCTTTATATAATATCGCGAAGTATACGGATAGATACACTTTAATGAATCTACTATATATATTATATACTCGACAATACGCATAATCCTTAAATTTATCTTATATTATTTACACCAGTATCGGATACACTTTAAATGATCGTATATGGATATATCGGCATACACTTAAATGATCTCTATATATGAAATAACGCATGACAGCTTAAATGATGCTTATATATATTGAGGATATTCGCATACACTTTGTAGAGATGTCTTATATATATAAAGCGCATACACTTAAATGATCTTATAATATATCACGCATGAACACTGTAAAATGATACTTATTATATATGTACCGGGATAGCAGCTTACTATGATCTTATTAGTATACTAACGGATACACTTACAATCATGCTTATATATAATGCAAAAATTAACTTAATCTAGCGTCATGGAAACACTTAATTTATGATGCTTATTATACTGAATAGCGAAGACACTTAAATGATCTTATATATAGTAGGGCATACAGCTTAAAATGATCTTATGAGTATATGGAATGTATAAGGTAAGTTCGGCATACACTTTAAATGATCTTAATTAAATATATAATATCGCATAACACATTAAGTGATCGTTATATTATAAAAGATACGGATAATCACTCAGATTGTATCTTATATATATATGCGCATACAACCACTTAAAGTTATTCTCATATATATAGACGGTATAACACTTAAATGATCTTATATATATAGCGCATAAACTACTTAAATGATCTTATATATAATTAAAGGGCGCATCACTCTATAATGATATTTATATATATACGTCGCTGTACAGTTAAATGATCTTATATCATTATAAACGGATAGGCTAGCTTTAAGTGGATCTTATACTATAAGCTTAGGTAAGCTGATCATAACGACTTAATTATTTATCTTAAATATCTATTGATACGCTATCAGCTCTTAAATGTATGCTTATATATTAATTTTATATAATTGGACCATTACGACTTAAATGATCATTATATAATATGCGTAGGCGGATATACAACCTTCTTAAGATTGATCTTATATACTGATATTGGCGACATAGCAAATCATTTAAATTATCTTATTTGATATATTACGTGATGAGTCACTTAAAATGTCTTATGATAATAGATAACGCATAGGCACTTCAGTAAAATGTATCTATATATATAAGTCGCATTAAGGACACTTAGATATGATCTTCATATATAGTAGTGCGCATTACACTTAAATGATCTTTTATAAAGTATACCGCAATAGCCACGTTAAATGATCTTATATATATAGCATCATAACACGATTAAAATGATCTTATTTATAGTATTGTTGATGTCGAGCATAGCACTTAATACTGACTCTTATACTATATAAGCGTGATTAGGGCTTACACTTAATGATCTTATATACTAAATCTAAAGTCGGATTACACTTAACTATATCTTGATATTATATGATCGCATACACTTAAGATGATCTTATATAAGTACGGATTAGCACTTAAATGATCTTATATACTATATCTGTCAATACACTATAGCATGGATCATTTATATATACTAAAAAAAATAACGCACAAACACTTAATTGATCTTATATATACCTTACTGTAAATATATAACGACATACTCTTAAATGATCTTATAGCTAAATAATTACATAAGTAAAGCGCTATACACTTTAAGATGATCTTATATATATATACGCTATGTAAAACACTTATGTAATATCTTTTGATAATATTAATATAATTTCGGATACACTTAAATGGTCTAGTATCATATAATAACGCATACACGTAATGATCTCGTGTCCGGGCGGGGGCTAGGTAGGATGCTTAGGTCGAGCGCCTTCGAGGAGAGGAGAAGGAAGAGAACAGAGGGAAAGGAAGAAGGGAGAAAACAAGGGGGGGGAGGAGGGGAGAAAGAAGAGGGGAAGGGAAGGGAAGAGGGGGAAAAAGGCTCCCTCTTGAGAGCGCGACGAGGGAGATGCCGTATCGTTGCAATCGTTCTGGCCTCTCTAGGCTTGTTAGGGAAGCTCGGACCGCTCCCGACGGGTCCGCGCTTGCAG
The DNA here is from genome assembly GCA_029783475.1 of Metacarcinus magister. NCBI lineage: Eukaryota > Metazoa > Arthropoda > Malacostraca > Decapoda > Cancridae > Metacarcinus > Metacarcinus magister. The sequence goes on from JAPQNM010000040.1 coordinate 10,112,936, forward strand.
CGCGTAGGGTCGCCGTCTGCGGGGGAGGAGAGGAAGGCCAGTCGGCGA
>JAPQNM010000040.1:10113083-10135583 GCA_029783475.1 Metacarcinus magister
ATATATATACACACATATATATGTTTGGTGTGATATAAATTTCCAATATCAAAAACAAAAACAATGAAGTATGTAACAGTAAGCCTTGCATCACATCCCAGGTACTTGAGACATGATTGTCATATTTGTAATAATCTATCAATGCACTTGAATTTAAGAATGTTATTATTTGTTTTAGATGTTGAGTTAACTTGCAGCCTGGGGAAAGGGGAACCCACCACATATATAAATGCATCTGGTTGGTTGTCAGTCATTACTTTGTTGTGTTGTGATAGCACCTTTTAATAATTATGTTTAAGGCTTTAAAAAGTCAAAACACTGTACTGACTGACAACCATATATCTTTATTGTTGTCATTTTTTTTATTTTTTTTTTTTTAATGCCTTAGACATAATTATTGAAAGGAGCTTTCACATTAACATTCACAAGTAATATTCTTGATAAACACTGTTTTGGTCCCAGATCCATGTCAGTTATTGTGAATCACAAGTGAGCATATACCTTGTTGATGCATTGACTTAAGGCTTGATTGAAATATGCTTTTCTGCATAATTTTACAATTGTTTTTCTTTTGTACCAAAGTAGTGTGAACTCCATGAAGTTGAGGAGCTTTGCAACTTAACTTTCTCATAAGCTCAGTGCACTTGTAAAACATGGCCACAGGTCTTGAATGTATAGGAAAGTAAAACAAAAACAATGAAAAAAATTAATGTATGTGTGAGTCTTCAATTTTGTAACATTATTATATGCAAAGCATGAAGCTAAAAAAAATTACATTATTTGTGACAAAATATTGGTCACTATTCATACTTTCTAATGATTTCACGGCAGATTTTGGATTTTTAGATAAAGAATCTTTGTTAGATGAAGAAAAGGCATGAACATCAAGATATGAATGTAATGAACCTCATTCATATGAAACATTGTAAAACAAATGCATATAAAAGGAGGGATGATTTGTGAAATGTGGATTTGTGTGAGCATTATGGTGTGGACAAGGAGTGTTAGGGAGTATAAGGAGAAATTCCTTGAGATACTTTAGTCATTTGGAGAGGATGGTTGATGAGACATTGGCGAAGAGAGTGTGAGATAGATAAGATGAGGATTAAATGAATGAAAATGTGAATGAGAGTGTCAATAGATGGGTGGATGTCTAACAAATTATGGGACAGGTAGAATGGCTACCTTGTGAGAGAATAAAGGCAACAGTCAAAAGATTAAATTATATTGTGTATATATATATATATATATATATATATATATATATATATATATATATATATATATATATATATATATATATATATATATACACACACACATACACACATATATAGACTCAAACCTCGGGTTTCGAACGGCTCCCTTTTCAAACAGAATTTTGAACTCGTAATTGCCCTGGTTGTCGTACGATAATTTGGCTGTTGTACGACTTAGCTGTCCTACGATAACTTGGTTGGCCTACGATAACTTGGTTGTGGTAGGATAACTTGGTTGTCGTACGATAACTTGGTTGTCGTACGATAACTTGGTTGTCGTACGATAACTTGGTTGTCGTACGATAACTTGGTTGTCGTACGATAACTTGGTTGTCGTACGATAACTTGGTTGTTGTACGATAACTTGGTTGTCTTACGATAACTTGGTTGTCGTACGATAACTTGGTTGTCGTACGATAACTTGGTTGTCGAACAACCTACTCAGCAACTGCCGGCAGCATGGCATCACTGTAAACTTCAGTTACGCTGCACAACTTGCTCAGTCAACACCCGCTCTGAACTGTTCTTTAATTTTGGCGATATTTCTTGTGTTGTGCATTATCTCCTATTTTTTTTTTTTTTTTTCCATAAGCCACCATGGGACCTAAGAAAGCTAATGGTATGGTAAAGGCGAAAAGGAAAATAGTGAGACCAACAATAGAGGTGATGAAAGAGATCATATGGAAGCATGAAAATGGCGTTTGAGTTGGATTTAGCTTTGCAGTTTATTTTAGCAAAGTTTTCATCTATATTTCATCTGTATAGTATTGTGTTTATCTTCTTTTTTGTTGTGTTAGATTTAATGATTTTCATTGGTTTCTGATGGGTGGGGGAGCTGGGGGAGTGCGAGCCATACTAAACTATGTGTTATCCACCCGCGCTGGGGTGATCAGCTGAGTTCAACAGAAGTGACGATTCCCTTTTTGAATTCCCTGCGGCTGAGCCTATCACAGCAGTAATACTTGCTAACTAACCCGTAATAGAGGCTGCAGCAATTGTAGCCACAGGAAATGTAGTTTTAAGAAGGCAATAATTTAACCCTAAATGACAGCTATTTTTTCTTAGAATGATCTTAAACAAATGTAAAAACAGCTGCTAATTATGTTTTATTTTTACATATTAAAAAAATCATCTCAACTCAATGAACACACTCATGAAATCTGAATTGCAATACATTGTCACGCTAGAGGGTGTGAAAGATTATTTTGTAACCTACTGGTACAAAATGGTACTCCAACTGGCTTTAAGACTTTCTTTCACTGCTAGCAATTTCTACCTCATCTCTCTTGTTATTATGTTCAGAATAATCCTCATTTTCATCGTCAAGTTCACACAAAAAAATGAAGCTCCAGTGTTTTCCATTATTTTCTTTGAAAGTGCTTGGCATGGGCTCCAATGCAACCCAGTAATGACTAATATTCTTATATAAAATCCACAAGGAGCAGAGAGACTGCTATATAATATAGCACAAGTGACAGAACCTGTGAAATGTGTGTTGAACATGAAAAAATAATGGTGCACTAAAACCTGATTTTAAAAATCATCTCCATCCAAGCAGACTGTAGAGTGTGTGATTACGGAAACAATGGCTGTCACTTAAGGATTAAAAAAGAAAAACAAGTGGATATAGTTCCCTCCCCTATTTTTATTAGTGGTTCTGTATTGATCCTTAGGCTTGAGGGTATGAAGTACTGATATAATTAGTCATTGAGATCTGATTAGACATTTTTACAACATAAATTTATTGATGCCATGCTGTACAATATAATATTCAAGTAAACAATATTTTTGGGTTGTTTTGCTACTAGTGAATATAATGTTTGCATGAATTTACCACAAGATTTATCCATGACTTAATAGAATAAGAAAATGTTCCCAAATTTCGATATGATAGGGTTACAAAAATACTACCACCGTATTCCCTGCAGCTCGTAAAAGGCGACCAAAAGGAATGGAGTGAGAGATCTGGAAAGCCCTTCCTCTATATTCTTTCCTATGAGAAGGCAGGGCACAGAAGGGGAGGAGAGAATAGATTTACCATGAATCCTAATGCCTTGTCTTGGCTACCCCCTTTTAATGGGGATATAAGCCAGAAAAATAGATAGATAAATAGACATTAGCAATGGATTATCAATGTAATCTAAGTATCAGTATTTTGTACCACATGAACAAAGTAAGAACAAGTTAGAAAATATTTCAACATGACTATTTACACAATATGATCACATGATTGATGATTATTGAGTACGTCTTTACTTACACAGTATTCACAGACTGCTCTAGGCATTGAAAGTGCAAATACTATATGGATATAAATATTTACCAAAAATAGTGTAATATATAGCAGGAGGTCAGGCAGGACACCAAGGTGTAGTTTAAAGAGGACTCCCATGGCAAGATAGAGTCTCATGTGATAGGTTATGAGGGAATATGTATATTCTCTTGTTATTCAGGTGTGGATGGTGAGAAACCATCCAGTACATATTATAGTAAACCATTACATTCCTTCATCTTTAACCAGAGCTCTAGTTGAATTAATTATATAATTATTATTTTTTTATGCATTAATGCAATGTTTTTTTTTTATACATATTAATCCTAAATCACAGAAAAAAAAAATGTTGATTAGCACTCCTAAGGTCCCAAATATCCCAGACTTGGGTTAACATTCTATACTAGAATATATTGATCCCACTATTGTACACAGTCCAGTACTTTGAATGTAATTTTCATTTGTGGTGTGTTGCAAGACTATGGATTTTATAATTTAAATATCCTGCTGGTTATATGCAATTTTCTGCACTCTTCAGATTTATATCAGTTTTGATTTCTTTTTTCTTTTCTAGTCTATAGACTTGTACAGTTTATATTTCCCAAGTGGTTCGATGGCGAAATAACACAACAAGCATTGAAGTACTTACAAAGTAGGATTGTTATAAAGAAGTCATGCTGCTGTCACAGGTGACTGTTGAATAGGTCTGATGACTTAATGATGTGAAATATGGACAGGAGCACATGTTCAATGTTATAAGAGATATCTGCTTTATAGCAGTCATTGTTTCTCAAGTAATTTGTATAGAAAATATGTAGTTGTCTTATCATATTCATATAATCTTGGAATTTTTACTAACAAGAACAAAAAAATTTATTCAATGAATATTCATGTATAAAATGTTATGAACATTATTGTGTGACTGGAAAATCAAGATAGGCTCCTTAAAGTATTATACCACAACAATTGTATTCATGAATAGATCAATAACTTTGTTATATTTCACAAGTTTTCTGAATCATAACATCTTTATTTTCTCCACTCAAAATTTAGATTTTGACGATAAACAGACCAAATTAAATCAGTCATTGGTCATAAAAGATTGGCGTAATATATTTTATTATTGGTGGTGTGCTTAGGATTTTTCCTAGTGATACTCAACATTTTGAGAGAATGATGTGAGAAAGTATATGTAAATGAATTTGAGGGTAGTAGATAGTAGGAGAGAAAAGCCAGTTGTAAAGTGGAAGGATAGGGTAAAGGAGTACAAGTATGAAAAGAGGTGCTGATAAAGGGCGAGGGCTTGAACAGCAAAAAGAGAGAGGTGGAGGCTCTCTGCTATAGTCATCCCCATGAGGGACATTCCTGGAGGAATGAGGCGTCAAAGACTATAGATAGATAGATAGATTGATATTCATATAGTAAGAGAAAAGGTATGGCAAGTTTACAATCAGTACAGGAACTTACGGCAATTATAAACTATTCAGCATTCACATGCACAAGTCTGAGTTTCTCGATATAATTACTTTTATAGATGTAATTATGGGCCCACATTGGTACGTTCTCGTTCTCTCTCTCTCTCTCTCTCTCTCTCTCTCTCTCTCTCTCTCTCTCTCTCTCTCTCTCTCTCTCTCTCTCTCTCTCTCTCTCTCTTTTTTACTAGTAATAACCTGTGCAGATTATTACATCATGGAAAGCACACCCTGACACACACACACACACACACACACACACACACACACACACACACACACACACACACACACACACACACTGCTCGGTAGCTCATTGAATAACATCCCGACCTGTCATTCGTGCCTCGCTCGAGGTGTATAGTATTCATTGATGACCAAATAGTTACTGTCCTCCTAGAGTAAGAGGGTGGAGTGTGTGATGTGTGAAAGGTCATAGTCTTACCCATAGATTGGGCTATAATGAGGTCAAAGCTCATATTCCCATAGCTTCTTTAAGATCATTAGTTAACAGCCACCATACATGTACGTGTATCCTTAGTCATGACTGCCCAAGGCTGTACATTTTATTGGTCCTGATTTTTTGCTTCTTTTTCAGCAATTTATGAACAGTGTAGTATATAAAGTGATATTAGATATGTAGATTATAGAATAAATCATCATCATCATCATCATCATCATCATCATCATCATCATCATCATTATCATCATCATCATTATCATGCTACTCTCTACAAAGACCCTGGAAAGGATTACCATGACATACATATCCCTTAGGTTTACCATAGACACCCATCACTAAAACACTTTCCAAGTATCAGCAGTAGAAACATTGAAAAGATTAGAGTCAAGCATCCATTTTCAGGATTCACTGAAGAAAACGATAAAAGTGTTTGAATATATAGATGTTAAGAATATGGAAGGTAGATTTTGATGGCAGAAGAAAGAAAAAAAATGCAGTTATTGTACCATTTATCTGACCTTCAGAAAACCAGAATTTGCATTTTAAATTGTTTTTTCTTTGTTTACTCTACTTTATCCAGTGGATTTTTCAGTAGTTCGCTGACAGCCGCTTTGTTTTCAGTTTGAAGACATATGTGTCTGAGGCGCGGTGGTAATTGTTTGTTTCAGAAGGACAGCTGCTGTGGACACTTGCCTTGCCCTACAATTATGTGATATGTCCCAATTTAGTACAATTTTCATTTAATATCATATTCAAAGGCCATAAGAATGGCAACTTGCTACTGGAAAACTGAGAAAAAAACACGATGAAAACAAGAGGATCAGATAGACATGCTCCTATAACAATGGCAAGCAATGACTCGGGTCTCACTGAAAGATATCTTGTTCCAAAAAATTATAAATTTCAGAAAACCATGTCACCCGTGGTCCCAAGCTTACTAGATAAATGGTGCAATACTTGTATTGCAAGGAAACAGCTTAATAATTGTCATCTTTGACTATTGCAATGAAATAACTGAAAGCCACTTCCAAAATATATTTTGTACTAATTTGATAGAAAAATTGTCAAATGTAGAAAACTATTATTCATAACATTATAGACATGAATCTTCATTTGAATTTTTCTTATATAAAAGACTAAGATATGCACGTTATAGGTACTGGAGAGGAAATACTACATTTTTCTTATGTGAAATCAGGTCATTGATAAGTTGGCTGTTATGGAGCCAGCTCCCATGTCCTTGCTAGTATGCATCACTGGAAGGTTGAAGGTTGCTGTTATCTTCTGTATCCATTCCTGTTGTCTGGGGTTCCTTGGATTCTCATTTTTCCAATTCCTTGTGAATGTATTTTTAGCGAAGTTTTAATGTGAAGCACATTATATTAAGATTAAGTTTTTTTTCGTTGTGTATGTTTTTGAAGTACATTGATACAATGTATTTTGTTGTTTTCCCTTTGTGTATGGTACTGTTAAAGCTGTACTTTAGGTGATAATTTTTACACTCAAATGAGTGTCCTTGACATGAGCCATGCCACTAGTACAGTTGAGGGATTGTTATTAGTCACATAGGACTTTCACAAAGAAATCCTTTACATGATATTTTTGCTTCTCAACAATGCATATCCTCAAGCCAGTGTTTTCATTAAAGCAGGATTTGGTTTATACTCAACTGTATAGACCAGGTTTTTGTTGACTCAGGTGTATGTTTTGAGGAATTGATTGGAACTTTTGTATCATTAACTCAAATGTCTAAGTAGTCAGTCTTTTGAAGAATGTGTTCAGTTAAGCAGTGTCCAGTTGCATAAAGTTTGCCATATTGTTCGGGAGCAAGAGGCAAAGGCAAAAAAAATTCTGTGGAGTTTAGTTTAAATCTAGATATTTATTTAAGTTATCATCCCTACTCTTCCTTACTAGAGTTTATATATCAAATTCAGAAGAAAAAAATGATGCATGTATTGTATTTCCAGTGTTTGGTTGTAGAACTTTTTTTTAAGATATTGTAGATCATAATAAATTTGAACTTACGAGAGATATTATAGTAAAGGCAGATAATCAGTTGTATACTATATAATTTTTTTTACATGATGTGACAGTTATCTATGGATTCTTGCACACACAAATCCAAATAACATTACAAGTTATAACCCATGCATGATTTGTGTTAAAACTTTGAAAATTTTAACATTTAATGTTAAAAGTACAAGAGCTCAAAGTCTCCCTGTAATCAGCAAAATGATTTACCTTGTTAAATCTGTACTTAATTTGTCTTTACAAATATAGTACTAGTACATAATGTAAATATTTAGCTGAAATTTTACAGGAAATTCCTAGCTTTATAATTTGAGTGTTAGCATCTGAAAGATGCATTCATGGATTTTATTTCATGGTTGTGATATTTTCTTTAGTGTACAAATATTACCTTTCCTCCACATGTTACTGTATTTGCTTTTCATGTTGGCATTAGATATTAGACTTAACTTCTAATTTATTATGCATATGAAATTTGATTATAGAGTATGCTTACTATGTTGATTTCCATACTGGCAAGTCGTAGCTGTTAGTAACATCACACCGTTACAATGAACCATTGCTCTGCACTTTTGCCTTTCTGGCTGTATTGCTTTCCAATATTTTGTATTTCTCTCAGATGGACATACTATTAGCCAAGCATTCTCATTACTGTAAGCAATTATTGAGACAACAAATAGACTGATGGTATTACTCATAATATAATAATGGAAAATATTATTATGTTCAATATTTTCTTCGGTGGCATTTTTACATTGTGAAAATTGAATAAAGGTTGAAGTACCAGTAATGTTTATAATATGGCAGTGGTTGGAAGCCAAGCCTTTCCTTTTACTATTGTCATGTGTAAGTATCTATGTTAGAAACAGTTGCATTCAATAATACTAAATATAATCAATCAATTGCTTAACTTGTACATTAGATAATAACATGTAATTAACAAAGATTACATATCAATTGAAGAAGTCACCAATATAAGTGAAGATACTGTACAGTACTTGTGTGTCTTTATAGAGATCAAAATTTTATATGCAATCTGAGCTAAAAGAAATATTCATATTGAATATTTTTACTGCGATTAAAAAAAATAAAAACAGCATACAGAAACTATAAAGTTAGAAAATTTTTGAGGATGTATTCGAAAGTGTATACATAATTTCATCATAATTACCATTTTCTGTAAATAACTAAAAAATTTTCAAAATGCAAATTATTCCACTAGTATTCCTTCACATTTACCTCCTTTCATGAGGTTTATCTTAACATTTCTGAGGTGCACTGTGGTAACTTTCCTTGTTGGAAGTAACTTAGCCTTACTTTTTTTCTATGAAAAGTCTGGACTGGGTAGTGACACGTTAAAAAGGAAGCATTTGACATAATTTAATGGATGATTTTTATTATAATTACCTATGATTAATATTTACTTAATGTAACATCTTTAGTCTGACAATGGTTACAATTTTCAATATTACTCCACTTTACAAAACTTGTAAATTATTAGTAACCTGCTTATGTCAGAGATGATGTAAGAGGGCATTCAACAGGAACCTTTTCATTTTTGCTTTGTGTGTGTGTGTGTGTGTGTGTGTGTGTGTGTGTGTGTGTGTGTGTTGAGATTAACTATATACACAAGTTGTAATAAAGCTTGTTATAATAAGTTGAGAATGTGCATACCATCAAGTATCTACATCTCATTCCTTCAAATAAGGATAGAGTTTGCATTGTTGAGTGATTTCAAGTATTAAGAGCTAGATACTATGTGCCAACCTGTGATGCTTATTGCTGGTGGCAAACCAGTGAAGTGTCTTCAGAAATTTTCTTAGTTGTAGTTTTATGAGAGACACTAGATTTGGGTTATATAGCTGATGTGTTCTTTATGTCTTCTGTCACTGTATTGGTGCAGTGAGTGAAGTATTATGATGTTTACATAAGGGTTTGCTCGGCTTGGCCTATGTTACCTTCCTGTCCACTTCATATATATATCATGAATAAAATGAAGCATGCAAATATACTCATATGCATACAAATAAATATACAATAAGATACATGTAACATGTTTTCAGAGGTCTGTGTTAAAAATGTATAGTTTTTTTTTTTATCGTACTATGTACTTCAAAGAGCTTGAATTTTCCTAGACAAATTAGCACATAAGAATACCATTCATCTGTAGTGTCATTAGTATCTCTTGTTTAGTTTCAGAAGTAATTCTTTGACGTGACATGAGTGTCATGCTGTTTCTTAACATCATTTACGATAACTTATGTGGCAGGACAAGCATAAAGTGAAGGAGAGGCTAACAGAGCAATATACTATACCTTAAGTTACATTTAGACTTACAAATTAATTTGATGATTTATTCGTTAGTTATTAAATAACATCATAGTCTTGAAAATCATATAAGCAAGGGAAAAGTGTATTGCAATGAAATAAGAGATGTTATGTAAAAGAAATATATGAACTAGTGAGAAAGACTACTTTGAATAATCACAAAATTGGATCTGCCAAGGAATAAAGACCTTGAAACATAATTTGTTTTGTACCTTTCTCCACAATTTTCTCTCCCTTTATGTCATGACCAGTTAGGGCCAGCTCCTTGCAGCACCTGTGGTCAGTATGTTACATGGGTGTTGATTCTGCCTAATTTGAAGCATTCCTGGTTCTGCCTCAGCTCGCATTATAAAAAGTAGAATTTTTTTTTTCAGTATATTTTATTTTGCCAGTATAATGACTCAATGCCAAGTGGAGCTGATGTCGGGTTAATGAGTTCTCTGGGAGACAGTAGTACTGTTTAGCATTACCTCGTTTATGTTTAATTTTAAAACAAAACTGTGTAACCCTCCACTTGGCAGACTTGAAACGTGTAATATACATCTAATATTGTGTGGATCCAGTGCTAGTCATGAGTGGAGATGGCATTTATTATACCTGTGTTTCTCCACCACTTGTCTTTCTTAGGAGCAAGGAGTAATTTTCTTAGCTACTATGGTATAGTTTTTTTTTATGTGTTGTACTGACCAAAAGATAATAGTTTAGACAAAAAAACATAACTGTACTTTAATGCACAAATAATAAATGTATGAAAATTATATTTTTCTTCCGTTACCTCTAGATTCTAATCAACCTGAACACACCTAACCTAGCTAAGAGAGCAAGTCTCCCCCCCCAAGCCCCATTCAGTGACTAAATACCGCCGCGCTTCTCGCAACCATGTCAAACGTTTTCTAGAACCACCTACACCACCAAGTAGTTTACCTCACAAACTACTATTCTTGTTAAGTTTCGTCCCCATACTGAGGGTAAAATGTATCCAAAAGGAGGTGTCTAAAAGGAGCAGCTGACGGAGAGAAAGGGAGACCAGTAAATTTTGGTCAATATACTCATGATTTTTTTCTTTCTTCACAATGTAATGATGGATGCGTGGAAAAAACTGAAATAGTATGGAGGGAGATGTGGCTGCAAGGCTACACTGGACTACAGGGTGGGGTGGAAGGTGAGGGATGACAGAATAAACGAGACAAAATATGGACCGGAAAACTAAATGAAAATATTTGATATCAAAATTAAATTAGTAACAATCAAACGATCAATAATGACAATAGTAAAACTGCTTCGAAGCAGAACAACGAAACGTTCGAGTCTGACTCACTTCAATTGCCAGTTTGTTTCATTCACATATATGTCTTTCCATAAGAATCAAAAGAAGTGTTTTCTACCTAGTAAAATCTTATAGACAGCAGATTAATGCATGTATATTTACGGCGTTTTTATCAATCTATGAAATACATACATGCCTGCCTTGCCATCTCGACAAGGTGTGTAAAGAAAGATGGACTGCATAAACAACACTTACTGATGTTCGTGGTTGAAGAGAAGGAAGGAAGCAATGGGAGGGTGGATATCCATTTTTTTGTCTATTACTTCGTTTTCCAGATTTCTCGCACGCCATACGCCACTAAAACACTATAGTTCTATGGACTGACTGCTATTACACCACCTCTCACTTTCGCGATGCCTCGGCAACTGTCTCCATTGTTTCCTGCCCGACTCGTATCAAGCTGGCAGCCTCTGATTGGTGAATTATGTTCCTACGTTCTGATTGGCAGTAACTGGTAGATGCTGATGTTGAACGTTTGTTTTTTATAAATATTTGTTCTATATTTGACCTTATCAACAATTGAATGTCAAAAATATACTATGGGTACTTGTAAGTTTGAGAAGTTTCTAGGAGTGTGTGACCTTTGTATATATAACCAACAACAACGGGAGTGGCGTTGCAGCCAAAGGTTTTCTGAAAAGAATAAGCATCCCTCAAGCTCCGAGAGAGAGAGAGAGAGAGAGAGAGAGAGAGAGAGAGAGAGAGAGAGAGAGAGAGAGAGAGAGAGAGAGAGAGAGAGCACAATAAACTGAAAATAGCAATATTTGTGTCCATTAAAACAGAATGAAGCACATTTAATGCAATAAAATTTATAACAACTTGAATATGTGATCGGAAACTTTTCATATTCGTCTCCTTAACTTAGCGTGGGTTCAAAGGTATAAAAACACAAGTTAGTAGGTTATCAATGCTGTTTGGAAGTAAATTCCCATTGAGGTTTCAGCCGCTGATTAAAAAAAACAACTGAAAGGAACTGAACATTTGCTGAGACTTAATGTCTGTAATATTTGGAGGAACTACAATGAAGAAACAATAGAATAGGAACAAAAGCATACGCATAAGGGTCAGTCAAACAAGATAGTTTTGAATATTTTCATTAGTTTAATTATTAAATAAACATCCATAAAGGTCAGTAGAGTACACAACTCCTGGGGAAGAAGAGGCAAGGGGGAGGGATGAGAACCAGGGAGAGGGGGGTACAATGCCGCGGCACGAGGGACAGGGAGGAGGCAGCTGACGGACGACTTACAGTGCATTGACATTTTAAAACACTTACAAGGCACTTCACGGCAGGTGTTGGAACAGGTGATGGTAGAGAGGGTTCGAACAATTCCTGAATCCGCTCGTTTCCTGACGTTGGCGGGATAAAATAGCCTTCTGAACGCACAATGAGGTAAACGTCGTCTGTAACAGCAGCGTCCTTCCACCCTCTGTGATGACGCATACGCACAGACCTGAGGCGTTTAGTAAGGTCTCATACAGCTGGTTTTGTTGTAAGAGGAGGACGTGTTCAGCCACTGTACGTGTATATGATGTCCCACAAGATGGCATAGTCTGTCGCTACCCAGACAAGAGCACCGATTCTTTTCTTACATCAGACTTTAGAATGCTAGACGACGGACAGGTGTGGGCCTCCAGACAGGTACAACAGCTGAACATCTTCCTTTTTATCGTGATGTAAGCTGCTGTTGATTCAATGAAAGCATCAATTTACGACACACATATACACACAAATATATATATATATATATATATATATATATATATATATATATATGTATATATATATATATATATATATATATATATATATATATATATATATATATGTATATATATATATATATATATATATATATATATATATATATATATATATATATATATATATGCACACACTTGTTTTTCCTATAGCATGCAAGGTGACGGCCGAGAAAGACGACATTTGTAAGCTGACTGATTTTAAAAGCAAATGTTGTAGTAAGATGATATGTTAAGCAATGTTATCTGACTATAACTATGTACCAACTAAATAAGATGCTAAGATGCGCAACTTTGAAAGTGATTGCAAGGACATCGTAATTGTTTCTCCTTATTTCAATTACAAGAAAAATCCTAGTAATACTACTTTCCTAAGATACAATCGACTCTGTCTAACGTACTTTCAAGTCACCGAGTGCTGTATTTTAACTTTATTTTGTAATACCCTGTACAGCTGCAAAACAAATGTGGTCGTAGTAGCAGCAGCAACAGTAGGAGCAATGTTGGCAGAAGCAGTATTATAGGAATAGCAATAACACCAATAACATCAACAACAAAAAGACAACAGCTACAACAACACTGAGCCGTAATTAATTAGTTACTAAAGGGAAATTGAGTGCATTTCTTGCGCATCAACTAAGAAATTCTGGAAGCCTTGCATGGCTGATAAACGCCGACCTTTTGAAACGTAATTATGCCTCCTACTTGCGTCAGTAAACGAGTGTCAACATGACAGCTGAACTGCACGCCAGGATCACTGCGCATGCGTCTTAAAATATCAAGAAATACGAATTAGCTGTAGTTAATGAGTCGCTACTTGTCTTATGTATATATTAACAAATGAAAACATTACAACACACACACACACACACACACACACACACACACACACACACACACACACACACACACACACACATACACAAGGACACGCACACAACCATACTTAGTTTCTAATAGCTACATGAGCCCTGGGCGGTCCAGGGCTTCCCCGATACTGTACATCAATACGAGTGAGAAAGAAAAAAGTAAGAGGAAAAAAAGCAGAGGAAGAGAAAGAGAAAGAGTAAGAAGAATGCTCGGTGACGTAAGCAAAGTTGTTTTTTTCTCAGCAATGGATGAGTGAATGAATGAATGAATGAATAAGTCAATAAATAAATAAATAAGAAGTAGTACACATACAACTCTTGCAATCACACAAAAGAAAACTATTAACTTATCTTGACCGTGACTTTTTGTTTTTCCTGGAACTTTGGGGGAAAAGTGAACTAATTCAAAAACAAAAGAAGCGCCACCTGCACGACACAGTAGAACAGTTCGGCGATCTGCAAGTCCAGTCAACAGATCAGACTAAGGACACACCAACACCATTGACAACGACTCCTTTTGAATTCCACTTATGATACTGTTTTATAAGGGAAGGGAAGGAAAGGGCAGAAACAAACATCAATGGAAAGGTGAATTACTGTCCCTGTTATGGCTTCCTTAAAATTTCTCTGCTGCTAAAGGCGGCTGCAAAACAAAGAACTGATGATTGACTTGTGTCGTAAATAAAAGGTGACGCTATATAAGACATTGTTGCAATATGCATAACATGAGTTGCAAATGCACGACTATATCCTGAACCCAAGAGTAAGTGTTGAGTTGAGGGCGGCTGCGTCAGTGAGCTTCTGAGACGTGTCCGTGTTGTCTCCCCACGATCTTGGTTAGACGTGTAACTTTTCGCTTGTATCGGTGTGGGTGAGGAGGCAATGTGAACCAAAACCGAAAGATCATCAATAGATTCTTAACATATGAAACTCATATTCCCACTGATATCAAAATTGTTGGGGATTTCTTAATAAGAAAATTTAATTGTGATGAAACACTTCTTCGCCCAAGACTTGAGGAAACTGCGGAGCATCTCAGCTACTCCATACAACCCAGCCGCTGTTATGTCATGGTGACGAGGAGGGGAGGGATGGACCACTTGTACGAAGAAGCAATATTTCAGAATAGTAGTGCAATTGAGCTGTTTGGCTTCGAGTTAAACCTTAAGTTTCCTTATAACCATACTAACCTAATGACAGGGATCGGCTTTAGCTATCTAATGATAGGAAAATGTGGGCGAGGGGGAAGTGGAACAACACTATCATGATCCTAGCTTAAAAATACTACAAATTGTGACGTTGCTTAATTTTTTTTTTCTTCATACAGCCTTCACATATAATGCATTTAGAAGACTTGTGAAGCTGGAGGCATTCATTGAATAATAATATATACCGAGTTGTATTGATAAAAAAAATATTTACGAATCTAAACAGATCTGATATTGATTTTAGTCAAGCTATGATCTTTGTAAGGTGGTGTTGCTTATAACGACACAGCACCAGTGAGGCACCAGTGGGTTTCATCTCTCATTAACAACGTTTTAACGATATTTTTCCTCTCTCCCAATCTCTCTTTCAGCATAATATATTCCTAATGACATAAGGGATCTTGGGGAGATGTAACCACCATTCATATCATAGTATGTAGTATCATTACATCATTTTCTTTTAGAATTTTCCTTCAGCTACATAAGCTTCTATTCCATGTGTGAAATAACTGGTGAATGTTAAGATAGTATACTATAATTTTTTGGTGCTATGACACATTTCGAAGAAAGAAATGAACATTAAGAGAAGCCGATCCCTGGTACCCAAGAGGCGCCACGCAGCCCTTGACTTGGCAACGTACTCTGCTCAGATTGAAGTTAAGTTTCAGACTAATGGGTGGGAGTTTGGTCTAAACAGTTGCTGGAGTCCCGCCCAAACACCGTGTGACTTAATTACCAGGCAAGATGAAGAGGTTGATGTCCAGAGGGGAATGTGTTTAAAGTTGTTGGAAGGGAAAATGTCTAAAAAGGACAAAATCCACAGGAGGAAGGTGCCTGATCCGATTCCTTAAAGTGTGAATCACCCATGAAGCATATTCTTCGCACTTTCAAAACAACAAACCGAATACAATATGATACTTAGAATATGTTAGCCTCAGACATATGGCCTTCAATTTCGTCTCAAGAGTCATGGCATCTCAAAAAAAAAGTTAGCGTCCCTCGCAAGCCAAAGTTTTTGAAGAACATTCTTCTGAGCAAATTCTTAATACTGAAGGGAGACAGCGACATTGGATTTGTGATGGCTGGTGGCGTTTCAGATTTCACAGCAGCACCATATTTCATTGGCAACAGTGAATGTTTAATTTTCAAATTTCAATGAGGAATGGAAAGTACTTTGTCACGTGCCTAAGACAATGATATCCTAACAGTGATCGCTATGAAATTTGCCTTCACATATATCTCTTTTCAAGGTCACATTACAATGGACGGTGTATAGGACGAGCGACGTCTGGCATTGAGTGTGGCACAGGAAAACGTAGAGGGTGTAGGTACTACTGCCCACCTGGAAAGATTAACTTCAAATTACGACAGTGGAGAGAGATTCTGAAGGGCGTGTTTCAGCCGCATTCTTGATCTCTGCTGTTTGCATTTACAGTCGGCAATCATAAGCCACAGCATTTTTGTTATTGCATATAGTCTCCAAAAATGACACGAGCCCTGAATGCTATCGGACGGTCCCTCAAAGCGATTTGTGTCCACCGTGATGTCAGCAGGTGAGGGGCTTGGCAGGGATTACGCCACGTCACTGAGAGTAGCCTGGCAGATGCCCCCTCAGGAACTGAACCATACTGAACATCTGGTGGTGGGGGTGAGGTGTGGCGGGGGATTCTGTGGTATCTTTCTGTAGCTGCCGGTGGTGGCACATGAATCCTGCAACTAGCACAGAGATCACGGTGCACATGGCCACCAACACGAACAGCGCAGAGAAGCCGGGCGCTGGGAGGCACACACCATACACCAATTCCTCACGGAGACCCTTGAATACCGTCACGCTGTCATCCATCGCCGGCGTGAACTCCAGGTCGGCTTCAGAAATTACTTGGAAATCAGTAGACACACCAATGTTGGAAGAACGCACGTGGCGGCTAACCACCTCTCGACGGCGGCGAAGATTCCTGGGCCCCCAAGGAAAGTCTTCCTTTTTAGGCATCTCGATCCTCTCACTGTCCGGCCCAGAAAGGTGGTCAAGATAAATCTGAGCGGACTGCTCATCGGGAATGATGAGTGGACTTTTGCGATACTGGTTCTTGATCGCCATTTCATCTAGGCTCTGTGGGAGGCCACCAGACACGTGGCGGGAGCGGGGAGGGTGTGCCTCTACTTTTTCTCCAGGGTTCCTGCCGCTAATCTCTTCTGGCGGTGTCGCGTATTTAGGGTCAACCTCTGACGCGAAGGCATAAGCATTTTCATCCTGCAGCGGCAGCGCCTGCGCCCTGTAATCACCTATAGGATTTCCAGCTATAGGCTTCTGGCAGTGGTCGGGGCAGCCATAGCGACAGATTTCTACCTTGCATCTCAGGTGCACTGCCATAGAATCTGGGAACTTGAAGGCATGGAAGTGAGCATAGGTGAGCACGGTGGCTCTGCCATCATTGTTGCGAAGTTTCATGAAGTTCGAAACCATTTTGGGGCGGAGTATGCAGCCGTGCTGGTCACTCAGATAGATAGGGCGGTTGACGCCATCAGATGCTTCACACGACGTCACCCGCATGTCAAACTCACCTGTGGAGTAACAGTCAACGATTTAGATACTACAACATGCAAAACAGACGCCAATTAAAAAAATACAGACACATCTAAGAGGAAACTGGCATAGAGCTCTAACACAAGCATACATAATCATATTAGAAGAAATCTTTTTTATATGTATATCAAAACAGAATAGAATGGAAACAAGAAAATATATGCATATGCAAATATCTATATTTATCTATCTATCTATCTATCTATTTATATATATATATATATATATATATATATATATATATATATATATATCTCTCTCTCTCTCTCTCTCTCTCTCTCTCTCTCTCTCTCTCTATATATATATATATATATATATATATATATATATATATATATATATATATATATATATATATATATATATATATACATATGCCTGTGTGTGTATATTGTTGCAGCGGCATATTTAGCATGTAAATGTTTTAGGCTTGCTGCTGGTGTAGAAGAGAAGTAGGTTCGGCGAGCCTGTGCGAGCGTTGACAGATCAGAGATAAGCATGACCTACATATTGTGTTAGTGAGTAAGTTTGTGTATTTCAGCCATGCGCAGTGGTGGTAAAGTGTGTTTAAGAGCTGTGGTTGGTTGATAAAAGAAGCGAAAGCAGCCTATAAGAAGCCAGCCGAGCTTATATAAGTTGTTGTAAGGCATTAGGAGAGGGAGAAAGAGGCCAAGAGAGAGAGAGAGAGAGAGAGAGAGAGAGAGAGAGAGAGAGAGAGAGATGAGAGAGGAGAGAGAGAGAGAGAGAGAGAGAGAGAGAGAGAGAGAGACAACAGACAGAGGGACACAGCAGTGAGAGGCCGACTCTTGGACGGGTGAAGGGCAGGACCTTGGAGGGAAGTGGACAGGGCTGGCCGGAGAAATGGCACCCTGGCTTCCTTAGGCCCTGCCCTCGCTAAGGGAGTGACTTTATGGACTTGTGAAGGCTGTGTGTTCTGGGTGAACATCTTGTGGGGAACTCTGTGCCCTGAGGCTGTGCTGTTGTGTTGTACCCTGTAAGCGTGCTATTGTAAATATACCAGGAAACGAGAAGTGTTGTCTGTGTGTTTTAACCCTTTCCCGTCCCGCCAACCCCCGCTACACGGATTCAAGGAGGGCGTTACCTCAGGTAAGGAGAGGTAACGTGTTTTGCGACTCCCTGCCTTAGTGAGTGAAAAGGGGGGTCCCGTAACAATATATATATATATATATATATATATATATATATATATATATATATATATATGTATGTATATAATTATAGTCTTCCAATTTTCAACGCAAAGTGATACTTCTGAGCCACGCAGTGGTCCTTGATTGTGTCAATATCTCTGCTTCATATCTCCAGCCAGGCTTTTCCTGTACCTTACCACATCATCCTTCCCTGTGCCCCATACTCGCCTGCCTGGTCGTTGATGGCCACCACCATGGTCAAGGTGGAGCCCAAGGGGACGATGCCCGTCACTGGGGAGGCCCACGGTCCCTTCCCGTCTTGTATCTCCATCCAACAGTCCACGTTGTCTCCTGAAACATATGTGGTATTTGTTTCCATTTTTTAAGTGTCAGAGGTCTTTAAATGGATGATTCATTTAAGGTTCATGACATAAAGGAATGATGTGCGAATGATGTTTTTATGTTTCAGGTGGTGCCTAAGAATAAAGACGATCAGAAAAATTGTTTTCATGAAAATATTGAGCAACGAAGGAAGATGATTTAATAAGAAGGCTATGAAAGACTATATGCTTAACTAAACATACCTCATGAAAATGTAAGTATAAACATTACATGTACATTCGTGCATTCATACACAGTAGCAGCTCGTGCTAAAATAAAATGGAGGAACTGCGTATTTCACATAATACTAGGATATACAAATCTGACTCACCGCGTGAAAGAGTAATCAAAGAAGGTACTGGGTAGCACCACCACCCACACACTATGCAAACATGATACTAATTACTGAGTCGCTGAGCTGCATAGATGGCATCTCTAGACGTAAATCGTATAGTAACATTAAGAATGACAAATTTTTTTCTGATTTCAATAAAAGTTCCCTTTAATATCGTATTGAAAAAAATACATATAATGACCTTTTCTTGTAATATATTTGTTTATTCCCATTACCGTATTATTCTGCTGAAGAAATCATACAGGGTGTATGTTTACTGCCAGTCACACGATTTGGGTGGTAGTGAGTGTCTGTGGCAGACTGCAGCCGGGGCTTCTGAAATATATATTGGAGGCCCCACTGCAGCCCAGCAGCCTGTAGGCACGAGCCGCCACTGTTCATACAGTCAGGGTGTCAATTAGAGAAGGTAAACCTGTAATAGCGAGCAGGGCACATCGGATCGTGTGCCTACAGTGGCTTGGTAAAATAAGAATGACCCATCACCTCTTCAGAGACACTAATCAACCGACACATTCACGAGGTTTGACCTTTTCCTTTACTCCTATCTACCCCACTTGCCTCGCTCAATCCAGCCCTCGCTACACCAAAGATGTTTCCATTAATACCTGAACGTCCCTTCCCGCCCTGGCTATCGTCTCACCTCGAAAGTTGAGTTCCACCACCTCCAGGTCGGCAATCTTCATGGGAGGCTTGCTGGCTGTCTTCTCGTAGTCGTTGTACCACTCGCAACGCAGTCGCTTGGCCTCGTCCCACACCTGGAGTGGTGTGAACAAGGACAGAAAGCAAAATAACAATAAAAGGTTCAAAAGAAATGCATACATGAAAAAAGTCAGAGGTGGAAATTATGAGGAAAGGTTTGAAAGTGTTTCAAACTTAAGAGGAGAGGAATATAAACAACTGCAGAATGGTTTGATACATACATACACAAGTACATATATAAATGTATAAAACACGCACGCACGCACACACGCACACGCACACGCACACACACACACACACACACACACACACACACACACACACACACACATACAGATTGAATGTTTTACAAAATGACATGAACAAGAGAACTGTTTTGATGAAAATATCATCTCTGCTGGCAGCAACCTGCAGAACTAACAAATTAACTAGTAACAAAAAAAAGAGGAGTGTCAAGACACTTTCAATGCTATATTAGACCTCCACCCCCTGCCTCTATTTCTCCTACTCCTCCTCTTTACAGGGTCTGGCGACAAGCGGGATTTTTTGAAATATTTTTGTTTGCCCTTTAATGTGTCATAAAAAAAATTAAAAAATTAAAAAATTAAAAAATCTAGTTAGGTAAGTAAGTAAAAATAAATAATAGATAGTTTAGTTACTACGTAGCTAATTGATCGACTAGCTATCTAATGAAGTGATTTACCAAGCAGCTATCCAATAAGCTAATTCAACTAAATAAAATGCAGCGGAAGCCGATTGATCAGCCTGAGGATGTGATGCTCTGGGAGGGAATCTCACGTTCAAGTTGTGTAAATGGCACACAGTTTTAAAGTTTCATCGAGTGAAGTAAATCACCCACATGTCACCCAGATACAAAACTATACTTTCGAAAGCAAGTTATAGTCAAGTGGAGTCTTGGTGTAAGTAGAGCGTCCTCACCACCACACAATGGAGTCCACCACTGCCATCTCTACAATCACTACAATCACTAACACCACACATAACAGAGTAAGAAGCTATAACCAATGAATCATTGAATCGCCAAAACGACTGACAACACAAGTAAAGATGACAACACTGCCTCCTGCTTCACC
Organism: Metacarcinus magister; assembly: GCA_029783475.1. Classification (NCBI taxonomy): domain Eukaryota; kingdom Metazoa; phylum Arthropoda; class Malacostraca; order Decapoda; family Cancridae; genus Metacarcinus; species Metacarcinus magister. The sequence continues at coordinate 10,134,335 of JAPQNM010000040.1, forward strand.
TCAATCAGGTCGGGGTCGTACTGCACAATGATGGTGTTTTCGTAGAACTTGCCGCCCATATCCGGTTTGGTGCCACAGCCGTCGTAATGGATTTGGAACTCATAATGCGTCCCACCAGCGTTGGGCTCCACGTACATACAGTTGGGCTGACCGTACTGCCCCTTGGAGAACACGAGGCCCTGCATGGAAAGGTAGGAAGGGAGTGGATTACGTTGGAAGTCACACAGGAGTATTATAAAATGCTGCAGAACTCACTACAAAAGGCAATATGTACTACACGAGGGAGGTACTGTTAAAAAGGAGTAACTTCTCGCAACACACCAGACCAAACCAGACCAGAGAGTTATAGTATCGTGTTGTGAGACCAATGAAAATGTAATAACGAAGAAAAGAAATTCAGCGTTACTAGTAATAGGAAAGGAAGGAGAGAGATGAAAGTAAGAAATCTATGAGAGAGAGAGAGAGAGAGAGAGAGAGAGAGAGGAGAGGAGAGAGAGAGAGGAGAGAGAGAGAGAGAGGAGAGAGAGAGAGAGGAGAGAGAGGAGAGAGAGAGAGAGAGAGAGAGAGAGAGAGAGAGAGAGAGAGAGAGAGAGAGAGAGAGAGAGAGAGAGAGAGAGAGAGAGAGAGAGAGAGAGAGAGAGAGAGAGAGAGAGAAAAAAAAATATGTTACTAAAGGAGAGGAATATTATAGTCTAGTTTGTTTCTCACTCTGAAAGGGGCGGTGAAGGCGAGCTGCACAGTGAGATGGTCCTTCCCGCACATCACTTCAAGCCTGCTGATGGACACCGGATTCGTCGTTCGCTCCAACCCGAAGTCTTCCGGATACTGCGCCCACGACACCTGGAGTGGGTTACGGGAAGTGTAATTCATAGGTGATACTCTTTCACCTGCACACTCATACTCACGTTCACTCACTCATTCATCCATTAACTCACTCGTCTAATAAAAAAAAATGACGCACACACTTCGCTGTTTGAATAGTAAAAAAGAAATGTTGGAATGAACATGAATCGTCTATAAGAGAAAATCCATAGTAATATCTAGACGCTTATTAAAAAGGGAAGATTTAAGACAGATGTGCCAGGAAACCGTTGTATGTATGTGTTACCATATACGTACGTACATACATCAGATACATCGGTACACGGTAGAACACGGGAAAAAGTTAAACAAGGTGTTTCTTATCTGTGTTTTTGAGCAGTTCTCTTGTTTTTCTTTCTACTCCCATTAATTTAACAAAAGTAAACCA
>JAPQNM010000040.1:10140583-10143083 GCA_029783475.1 Metacarcinus magister
AGGAAAAGTATGAGGAATCAGGCAACAGAAGGTGTATTGGCTTACAAAGAAGATACTGCTTGAGTTGACTACATACTAAAAGCTGCATCTCTTTCTCTATTAGCGTGATAGGCGGGCAGGTGCAAGGACATCTCCGCCAAGAATACCTGAACGGACTACTGACTCGGACAGGGAGGACAAACCATAGGGGGGGGGGAGAGAGAGAGAGAGAGAGAGAGAGAGAGAGAGAGAGAGAGAGAGAGAGAGAGAGAGAGAGAGAGAGAGAGAGAGAGAGAGAGAGAGGGGGGGGGGATGGACTCCAACGGCCCCAGTATTCCCCGGGGGAGTGTCGCCTTCCGTCAGCCGCCCCAGGATGAATAACGGGACTGATCGAAGCGGCCACTACCACGAGTTGAAAGAAAACGGAGTGTCATCTTTTGCCAAGTATTCTTTGGATTGTATTTCCGTTTTTTCTTTCCTTTCTTCTTTCTTTCTTTCTTTTTTATTGTCTCTCTCTCACTGGATAAGGAAGGATAAGGGAAGTTATCTTTGCCTCCCTCGCACTATCCCTCCCCTCACTTGCCGGTCTTCCTTCCTCCAACTCCTCTTCCTCTCCTTCCTCATGTAACGCGCCGGACAGGTTAGGGTTGTCTCCCCTTTACCCAACAGTAGTTTACATGTAAGTCACGAAGCAAGTCTGGTTCGAATCGGTTACAGATTAAATGTAAATATATTGCGTGAAAAATTTTGCTTCAATTTTCATGTGTCTAGGTTTTTGCTTATCCTCTGATTGCCTTGAAACCTACATTTTTCTTCAGTATTCACCATGCTAATCTTCTTAACATACTTCTATCGTTCTTTGAATTTCCTAACCATTCTCCAAGTGATTTTCCACTAGCAGTTGTTTCGTCCTTATAGTTCCTACGCATTTCCCTCGCTAACAGATATTTTTATGCTAATGAATTTGTTTTTCTATGAAGGAGAAATTACCAGTCAAAAACTCAACCGCATCCTTGAGGTTCAGTTCCTCTTTTATTCCCTTCCCGCTTTTCCCCGTTTCACCCCGCATAAGCCTCATACCTCGGACCACACACACAACTGTAACTTCACAACCGCACCGTCTGTTTCCCTGGACGACAGTTACAGGAAGAAGCAGCGTCACTGAGGCGGCACGTCCGTCGACCGCAGTTTTACAAGGTCCTGTTGCGAGCCTGTTTGTTAGTGATCGCTGACCCCTCCATCAGGCTCTTTTCGTCCTGTATCCCCCACCACATTCATTCAAACAACTCTTTTTGTTTATAAGCACTGGCAACGGATAGAACAAGTCATTGGTCTGTCATCCAGGGCGGTGCACAGCATAAAACTTAGGCGGGCTCAAGGTTGGCAAAAGAGGCATTATTTCCTGAAGGAATAATTGACAATACTATCGGGAGCATTAGATATGGGTTCAAGTCCTGTAGCTGCCCTCAACCCCAATGCACGTACCTGGATATATATATATATATATATATATATATATATATATATATATATATATATATATACATACATATTAGGTATATATAGGACAGGAAGGGAGGTAAGAGAGGAAAAAAGGTGAGCGGATGAAGAGGAGGAAAAAAGGTGAGAGGAGGATTGGGAAAGGAGAGGAGCATATTATAGTAAGGTTTAAGAGGGAAAAGAGGAATGAATGAATAATGAATGGCAGGAAAAAAAGGGAGAGATGTTAGAAGCAAGTAACTGTGATTCATTCTCGTGTGTGTGTGTGTGTGTGTGTGTGTGTGTGTGTGTGTGTGTGTGTGTGTGTGTGTGTGTGTGAACATCCCAAAGTCAGATGGTCTAATGTACAAAGTAGCGAACAACCACAGAACATTTCCCTTTTACAGAATACCACCAACACTACCACCACCTGCACCACCACCACCACCACCACTACCACCTGCACCACTACCACCTGCACCACCACCACCACCACCACCACCACCATCACCACACCCACTTTGGTTTCTCCTCCTTTAGGCTATAAACTCTCAGGTTTTAATAACAGCCTTTCTACTCTTCCTTTCCGTCTCTGTATCCGCCTCCTTGCCGACAATGCTGCTATCTCTTACCATTCATTGCTCTCCGTCTATTCATGTTCTCTTCCAACTAACTCACATGAAAAAGAGAGAAAAAATAATTCCTAAGATATTTTCGCTCACATCTTGGGAAATTGTAGAAAAATGAAGATGACATCACATAATAAATTTCTCAGGGACACCATCAATCATGCATTTTCATTACCTCCTTTGTTTTCTTAAGTGGCTGAGCACACGAAAGAAAAGCATGTGGCGTTAAAAAGAAAAAAGAAATAAAACTACGCCACACCGCGCTACAGTGACGTGACGGTGTGACGGTGTGACGGTGTGACGGTGTATGAATGTATGCGTGTATGTGGGTGTGATAACGGGAAGATTCACTCCGAGAGGATCACGCAAACCAAGATTGTTCTCGTTATTACAGTCATTATTCACATTCTTCT
>JAPQNM010000040.1:10145583-10190583 GCA_029783475.1 Metacarcinus magister
ACGGGAGTCATCATGCTTCACAGATTGTCTAACCGCCCCCCCCCTTTCCTTCCTTCCTCCATTTCTTCTCTCCCTTTCCCTTCCCTCTTCTTCCCTTCCCTTGTATACCTTCTATTCCTTTCTCTACCACTGCTTCTTAACTTCCTCACACCCCCTTTCTCTCTTTTTTTTCTTCTCTCTATCTCACCTTCTTTCTTTCTCTACAAAGGCCGGCCAACCAATACACACCCACACCCACACACACACACACACACACCCACACACACACACACACACACACACACCCACACACACACACACACACACGTTAAAACAAACATGCTAAGTATAACAATATCATTAGCTATAGACTACATGAGACCAACCAATGAAAGTTAACATGATACACGTAAGTTAAACACATGCACCATCTTTGTTATTGTTATACATAATACGTCTTTTTTTTACACATAAATAAGTAGAATGAATGGTGAGTATTAAAACATATAATATTTTCTGTCTTTTTATCAAGAAACGATGAATGTTGTGAGATAAAAGAAAATTCCTGACACATTAAACAACAACAAACAATTTATCATGAGAGAGAGAGAGAGAGAGAGAGAGAGAGAGAGAGAGAGAGAGAGAGAGAGAGAGAGAGAGAGAGAGAGAGAGAGAGAGAGAGAGAGAGAGAGAGAGAGAGAGAGAGAGAGAGAGAGAGAGAGAGAGAGAGAGAGCCAGACCCCCTGAGAAAGAGACCCAGAGAGAGAGAGCCAGACAGATACAGAACAACAAAACAAAAACAATCAGTGCTAAGGAGGAAGTAATAAAACAGAACAAAAACAACAAAATAACAAAAAAATAGATAATAAAACTATCGAATGTCGGCACCAGGTGAGCAGCGAGGGAGGCAGTGGAGCGCGACCTGCCACACCTGTAATTATCTCATTAGGTCACGTCGAGCACACAGTTTTGGTCAGTTTTCCCCTTCCCGCCCCCCCCCTCCCCCTCTTCATGACGGCTATTGAGTGAGACGGAGGAGGAGGAGGAGGAGGAGGAGGAACGTTTCCGGTATTAAGTTGACGGTCACTTGCAGGGTAACCATTTTGTGAGCGTGTTTTTTTTTCTTATCATACAATGCGTGTACATGTAGGGGGGGGGGTAGACACGCAGGCACACGCACACGCACACACACACCCACACACACCCACACCCATACACACTATCATAAGAAGAAACACCGCCTCCACTTCTTCCTTCTTCCATCATTCATTAATTTCTCTCTAATTATCTTTCATTGCTCCTCTCTTCTACCCATTCTTCCGCCCAGCCTCACTTCCGTTCCTTCCTTCCTCTACTCCTATTACCTTTACTTCCTCACATTCCCTCTCCTTACCTTCCTCTCTTCCTTTCAATATTTCCGCTTCAGTTTCCTTCTTCTTCCCTTCCTTCCCTCCCTCACTTCCTCCTAAACTCAGGGTAGGTAACATTCGGTCATTCAAGGGACGGAAAAAAGTACCTTCCGCTTCTTAGATTCCGTCATCAATGAACCAAAAAGAAACAGGAAGTAGAAACGTCTTGACCTGCGTGTGTGTGTGTGTGTGTGTGTGTGTGTGTGTGTGTGTGTGTGTGTGTGTGTGTGTGTGTGTGTGTGTGTGGACGGGAGTTGGGATGAGGACTTCAGGATGGGCTACCAGGATGTGGTACTATCAGGTTGTGAACACAGGTAGACATGATGGCCCTAAGGTGTTATTTTCACCTTTTTTTGTCGCCATCAACACTCACAGTTTTGGTGTTGTGTGACGACACCGGATGTGACAAAAGGGAAATAATTCAGTCATGGTACACATTGACCTCCTCCTTACCACATACACGTACACATGCATGCACACACACACACACACACACACACACACACACACACACACACACACACACACACACACACACACACACACACACACACACACACACACACACACACACACACACACACGAGTCTAACATCAAGTAACCTGTGTTGAAATTGGCAAATAAGAAACAATAATAGTCTTCTTTTAAAAGAAGAAAACGTACAACGCTACACTGCCATGACTTCCTTCCCTTCCTCCCTCCCTTCGTCCCTCCTTCCTCCTCTTTCCAAAACAGGCCAGGGTCAGAGGTTCAACGCAAGTCCCGTATTATCCGAGAGCCAGTGACTTCAATAAATAGTAAGCCGGCGTTGTCCATGCATTCTGTGAGGCTAACCTTCGCTCCGCTGAAATAAGAACTCAATTTTTTCTAGAGCTTCGTTTCGTCACACACTGCACGCCTTCACGATCATATTCCAACATGTGTTAGCTAGTTCACCTCTGCATAGGTGAAAATATTAAGTTATTTCCTTTGCTTAGCTTTGTTATTTTGTATTACCAATATGATATGTTTTTCTATCAGCATTTCATCTCCTTAAAAGTTGAATGCCGCCCACACCGCTATCACGCAGCTGCCTTACGTTGTTTGTTTATACCAACTTCATGAATAAAAACCTTCCCCTCGTCTTTGCTCTCATAGTTTACTTTTCCTTGTCCTCCTCCTCCCTCCTCCTCCTCCTTGAACCATGACACTGGACACTATAACGTACTCATTCCTTCCTTACCCAGACGCATGTTGGCATTTGCGGATGGGAAAGGAAAGGAAGCGAAGAGAAAGGAAAGGAATGGAAAGAAAACGAAACGAAACGAAAATATAGGAGAGAATGACAAGGAAGGCACGGGAAGAGAAAGGAAAATGAGAGGGTGAGTGGGAGAGACCTTATTCGTCAAGTTAATTTAAACGGGCTATTAGTATTAGTGTAAGGGCGGGAGTTACATAGAGGGCGGGGACGGTGCTCACGCCACCCTGCTCCGGGAGGCACGCTTGGCTCTCTAATACCCGCTGATCCCAATCGTAAACGGGCGGTTGACGGGTAGCGGGAGGTGATGGTGTGTGACTGAAGCAAGTGAGTGATGAGCCTCGACCCTCAACACCAATGGGGACTAAACGGTGACGGGTGAAGGGTGACGGGTGATGGGTGATGGGTGACGGGTCTAAGGTGAAGCCACAAAACTGAAGAGAAATCGATGCGTTTTTTAATGACAGGTTACTGTTTTGAACACCTCGGCTACCACCACCACCATCACCACCACCACCACCACCACCACCACTTCTCCAGCACCACTACTACTACCATCACCACCACTACTACCACCACCATCACTACCACCACTACTACCATCACCACCACCATAATCTTGACAGAATCCCATGGAGTGTGATAATCTATGGTTTGAGTGGGAGACTTGGAGAGTGACGGGAGGAAAAAAACACGAGGAAAAAGGAGGGAGGGAGGGAAGCAGGAGATGAAGATGAAAAGAAGATAAACTGAAGATAAAAAGAACGATAGTGGGAATAAAGGAGACGAAAAAACGACAACAAAGAGTAGGGAAAAAAAAGTGACAGGAAAGAAGAACGAGAAGAACGGAGGAAGGCAGAAAAAAATAAATAGGGTGGGAGAGAATCTAAGAACTTTGTAACAGGAAGAGAAGAGAGAGAAGAAAAAAAAACAAAGGAAAGAGGAAAAGAAATTGATACTAAAAAAAGAGTGAAAAAGAGAAAAAAAGTCATCACGAAGAAAAAACCTAATAAGAGGAACAATAAGGAAACAACAATTAGAGAATGGAGGAAGTATTTGTTAATCTGCTTCAGAGGAGAGGAAAGCAAGGGGGGAGAGAGAGGAAGAAGAAGAAGAAGAAGAAGGAAGAGAAAAGGAGTGAAGGGAAGAAAAGTAAACTGAAGGAGGAAGGGGAAGGATCGAAGGTAGGTGAGTTGAAGTAGGAGGAGGAAGAGGGAGAACACGGAAAATGCAAAGGAAGGAGGGAGTGAGATAAGAAAGAAAGGAGGAAGAGAATGGAGAGAAAGAAAGTGTGTAGTAGTAAAGCAGCGTTCCTTCACCTTTTCTAACCTCAGCACCCCCTGTAGTCAGATATAGGCAGTCCAGCACCTAGTCACAGGGAACATTAAAACGGTACTGTCATATATGCAGGATTTCCAGCACCCCCTAAAATTGGGTTCAGGTTACGAAACACTACAGTAAATGAAGGAAAGAGTAGAAAGAAGAAAATGAGGAGGAAGGGGAGGAAGGTAGATCAGAAAAGAGGGAAGGAGGGAAGGAGGAGGAAAGGTGACTTGAGGTGAGGGAGGGAAGGGGTTCTCAAGTGCTACCCTTACGTGATGTCTCGAAAGGTCGCCCCAAAACGCTACCTGGGCTGCCGGAGAGTCGCGTCGTCGAGGGAACCAAAACATGCCACTCACACACGAAAAAAAAGAGACAGAGAAAAAAAAATGAGAGAAAGAAAAAAAAAGAAGAGAAAGAGAGAGAAAAAGAGAGAAGTTCCGGTAAAAGTACAACTGTGACATATATATGATGGTATGGAATTTTTTTTTTATGTCCTCAATACGTTCCCATTTTTCTTATCGCATCCATCTACCCACTCCTCCACCCACACGCCCACCCACCCACCCACCCACGATACACTGCCAGGTAAAAGGAACCTAAACTGCTAAATAATCACTAAGATGGATAATTATCATGACTAGAATAATTGCCTCCTTTCAGTGAGATAACTACTTCCTCCTCCTCCTCCTCCTCCTCTTCTTCTTCTTCTTCCTCCTCCTCCTCCATGACCGTGAACTTGTTGCTCATCTCCCCGTGAAAGTTCTCCCCGTCCTCCCTACCTCCTCCCTCCCACTGACGGCACAATTGGCTGCTTTTCATTAATATTCATCATGACCCTTTCTATTATTATTATTATTATTATTATTATTACTATTTTCATTATTATTATTATTATCATTATTATTATTATAACTTTTATTTTGCATGAAAAGCATATTTTCTTGATTTACTAAATTTTACAAAGTCCTTACACACCTCTCTTCCTCTTCGTTTTCTTTTTCTTTTCTTCATTTTCTTATTCCTCCCCTTCTTCCGCAATGCTTTGTGGTATTTCAGCAGTTTGGAAAGTCTATATTTTATTGTTCTCATGAAATTAACTTCTATTTCACAGTCATTGAGTAGACTTGAAGATAATAGGCTTTCTCCCACCTCATTTTCTCTTAGTTACACACTCGTAATATGATCATTTCACACGTCACTGTGCTGGCATCTTCTCTCCTTCCCCACAATCTCTCTGCTTCCTCCTCGACGCCTTCCTTCCCTTCCCACCTACGATGACTTCCCGACTGGCAGTGATCTACTGACTAGCTTAACTTCTGCTGCCCTCTGTACCTTTCCTTCCTTCCTTCTTGGCAGCGACTGACATCTTGATAAGTTTCCTTGCCTCCCTCCTTCCCTCCCCAACACATACAGAGGTCTTCTCCCTCTTTAGTTTGATAAGCGGCGTCACCTCTCTGCAAGTTCTTCAGGTATACAAGAACAAGTGAGGCCATTTGTCTCCTAAGACCACACGCGCTGCCCACCACCCCCTCAAGTTACCCAGACACTCTTCAGCCTAATTCGAGATCATCAGTGCATGGCCGAGTTGAAAAACATTTGTCTTGCCTTGACGGTGTGGTAGACCTCACCTAAACAATGTTCTATTTGGACTCTACGCTGATCTCCGTCTCCATATCTATGAGTTTATGGCGGAAAAGTACTCCTTCCCTTCCTAATGAATACTGGGTTCGCCTTCCCTAGCTGTGTACTCATTCATCCACTTGACTCGCCCATAAGCTAGGAAGAACAGCTGTTAGGTAGAGCGTCAACTCCTTTAGCAGGAATGCGAGCCAACCTCAGGGACTTGTATCATTGAGCTCTGGAGACACACACACCGCAGCAGGGACGGACAGCTACGAGATATATCATCACCCGCTGGATCTGCGTATTATGAATGTTGATCAAGTGTTACGGCGGCGTAGTGTAGAGAAAACTACAACCGAGAACAAACCGTTGGAAATAAATCGTGTAAAAAGTGTGAGGCAGAACCACCGTTGTCCTGCTGGTGGTGGTGAGGCTGTCTTTGGGTGCCATCTTAAAGGGTGGGTGTTAATGGCCGCTGCGGGATCATCGGCCTCTCGAAACTTTCTATGAGAACCCCTAGAGTTGTTGCCTCGCTTGGTCGCCTCGGGTGGTACGTAACGGGACGACTCTCGCGACCAGACTGCGTAAACAGCCGGCGATTCAGCGCGGCGCCCCTCGTGGCAACCTTTGCTAATGGACCAATAAAGAGGAAAACAATGGCTGACGGAGATACGTCTTCTGGCCGGAGAAAAAAGCCTGCTGTGCTATTTGAAGGTGGGATGCCCCTTTCCACCTTTTTTTTTCTCTCTATCTATCTCTCTCTCTCTCCTCTTCGTCTCACGCACACACACATGCAAGCACACACGCGCGCGCCTGGCTGCTCCACTCACACTTACAATGACCGTCGACCAAGTACGTAAGTGGGTTAGGCGGAGAGGGGAAAGGGAGAGAGAGAGAGAGAGAGAGAGAGAGAGAGAGAGAGAGAGAGAGAGAGAGAGAGAGAGAGAGAGAGAGAGAGAGAGAGAGAGAGAGAGAGAGAGAGAGAGAGAGAGAGAGAGAGAGAGAGAGAGAGAGAGAGAGAGAGAGAGAGAGAGAGAGAGAGAGAGAGAGAGATGAGAGAGAGAGAGAGAGAGAGAGTAGAGAGAGAGAGAGAGAGAGAGAGAGAGAGAGAGAGAGAGAGAGAGAATAAAGAAGGGGTCTGGGATAAGGATGAAAGGAGAAAGAAGAGTCTGGAGGGGAGGAAAGAGGGGATACGAGATGAGAGAAAGAAGAGGGGAAGAAAAGAAGAAAAAACAAAAGGGCCTCAAGTTAGATATCTACATGATTAAATAAGCAAAACAAAAGACAGTCGCTTGTCCAGCCAATGAACGCACGGGACAGTTACAAGCCAACCAATCAGATGAGACAAACGCAAGGAGGGAACCAATCAACATACGAGTCAGAGAACCATCAAACAAGGTCGTTAAGTCGTGGTAGGATTAGTTAACCTGGCAAGCTGATAACTAAACAAAACAGGTCAGTGGCATGTGCGGATTATGGGTAAAGATCCCTCATCATCCACCAGCCCACGAGCTCTACCCACACTGTACTCATTCATCCACCAGCCCACGAGGGAGGTTGAACGGCTGATGGGTAGGTTGTGTGCCAAGTGCCCCGCCCATAGTCAAACCTAGAGCCACGCATTCATACCTTGGCAAGTCACGCACCACCTTACCCACGCGCTGGCCACACAAAAGCACAAGTGAAATAAATAGATGAAATAAAGATGAATATGATTGGCTCCTGTTAGTACTATCAAAATAATAGTAGCCTGGCTGATATCCTCCTTAGTATAAAGAGAGGCAGCCGAAACAAGAGTTCTACATAGTGTTTAGGAAAAATTTGATACTAGGAAGAAACAATACAGAGGAAGAGGCTCCCCAACAACCTCCCTCCGTTCCTTTTCCTTTTACGACGCGCAGTGAATACGGCGGCAGTACTAATTTGCACACAAAGTATTCTAAAAATTTACAGTTACTGCTACTACAACTACTACTACTAACAATGATAATAATAATAATAATAATAAGGCACACAAACAAACACAAACAAGCACACACGAGAATAAACACACACACACACATACACATGAAAAAAAAGGAGTGAGGGAGGTAAGGAGACATATTGCAAGCCATAGATGACCTTTTCTTCCACGTTCCTCTTCCTCGAGTTCTTTCCTTCCTTCCTTCACCTTCTTCCCTTCTTCGCATCCAAATCTTTTTTCCTTCTTCCTCCTTTGCCTTCAAGTCTTTCTTAGATTTCTTGACATCTAAATATTTTTTCTACCTTATCCTTTTCCTTATTTCATTCTTTCTTTAATAGATTTCAATTAATCTCTAATCATCTTGGCAAATTTTTTTTTAACCGAATGATCTTCTTTCTTACACATACATTTTATTTTTCTATTTATTTTCTCTATCTATCGGTAAGTCTGGTGGGCGTTTAGGGTGAAATCCATGATTGTTAGGAATGAGTCCAAAAAAAAAGAAGAAAAAAGATGATGTGGTGAGTCTGGGTGGGTTAGCGTGAGTTGGGTGCAGATGTAATGAGTCGTGGGCAGGTCGGCGCGAGACAGAGCGGGTCGGATTAGATCGGGGTAAGTTTGGGTGTGTTCAGACGCCTTATTGGTGTACCGTGCTTCACCTGTCTGCTGCACCACCTCGCACTGCGCACCTTTGCAACATTCCTGGACTAATTTTGGGTCATCTCCGCGGTAAAGGAGGAGGAGGAGGAGGAGGAGGAGGAGGAGGAGGAGGAGGAGGAGGAGGAGGAGGAGGAGGAAGAAGAGTACGGAGGAGGAACTGGAGGAGGAACGAAGAAATGTAGAAGTATCAGGTAACGTGAAGTGTGTTGGCTTATAGCAAGGTTTCCTGTTCCAATATGTTGTCACGGCCACGGATCTTATTTCTCAAGGGACGCTTGTGAGTAGGATAGAAAGGTGACGAGAAAGGAAGTGGAGGAGGAAGCAAAAACGGAAGGCGAAGAAAGAGTTAGAAGAAAAATGCCACAAAGAAACAAGATGACCGATAATAAAGTGAAGAGCTATGGATAAAAAGAAGCGTTAGAAGTAAATCTTGATATAATGTAAGGAAACTAAAGACTGATTGACGTGGAATAATGAGTGAAAAGTGTGAATTATGCGATGGAAATAAGGTAATGCATATGAGAGAGAGAGAGAGAGAGAGAGAGAGAGAGAGAGAGAGAGAGAGAGAGAGAGAGAGAGAGAGAGAGAGAGAGAGAGAGAGAGAGAGAGAATCCCCAAGGCATGAAACCCAGACACTTCGAGTTCGTCCTACAGACATGGAGGAATGCGTGCCCTCCTCCTCTTCCTCCTCCTCCTCCTCTTCCTCCTCTTCCTCCTCCTCCTCCTCCTCCTCCTCCTCCTCCTCCATCACATCCTATATACTTACTTTCAGCCTCTCATCTTACTTTTCTTTTGAAAATTTGCGTCCAGTATTCCATTTCCTGATTCATCGTTTTTTTTTTTTCTGGTCTTATCTCTTCTATTATCTTGATTTCATGCCTGCCTATTTCTCTTCTTTTCTTTATTATTTTCTTTCCAAATTTCTCGCTTTCTTCCACTCTTTTACTGTCATTTTTCTCTTCCATCTTCGTTTCTCCATCTTTATTTCTCTCTCTCTCTCTCTCTCTCTCTCTCTCTCTCTCTCTCTCTCTCTCTCTCTCTCTCTCTCTCTCTCTCTCTCTCTCTCTCTCTCTCTCTCTCTCTCTCTCTCTCTCTTTCTGCCTTCTCTTTCCACTTTTTGTCCGCCCTTTACCCACACTGACCCTCATCCTCCTCGCCCTTCCCTTCCTCCTCCCTCTCCTTCCCTTCATCTACGACCCACAGCGGAGAGATGAGAAAGGAGGAGGTAAGAGCAACAAGACGCAAGAAGAGGAGATGAGTAGAACAGATAAAAGGTGTAGGAAGGAACGTCAAAGAAAACAAGATAATGATGATAGTGAACACGACATAGAAAATAGAAGAAGGTGACACCATTACCCCCTTGGACGTCTCCTTAATGGAAGTACAGTACAGGTATTGCTTTAGTTCTTTTCCTCAAACTAAGTTACAGGAATGAAAGGCAAAGAAGAGAGTAGAGAGTGAAGCCAAGAAGTATGAGATAGAAGGAAAGGGTGAAGGAAAATGAGGGTTAGTGGAGAATAGAGGAAAAGAAAATAAGAAGAAACTACGGAGGAAGGCGTGAGTGACGGAGGAAGAAATAGAAATTGTGGGAGAACATTCTTCTTAATTGCCTCTTGTTAACGTGAAAGTCTTCTTGTCTCCTGTCGCTGATTCACGAATAAGTCTCTAATGTCTCTAATTTCCTCTGCTATTCTCACTCCTTAAAATACTGAAACTGTGGAATAAGAGAGAGAGAGAGAGAGAGAGAGAGAGAGAGAGAGAGAGAGAGAGAGAGAGAGAGAGAGAGAGAGAGAGAGAGAGAGAGAGAGAGAGAGAGAGAGAGAGAGAGAGACTGTGAGACTGTGGTTGGACAGCTGTTATCGGGATTGAGTGGACAGGCGGCCAGAACGGAGCCTTAGGTAAGTGGCTGCCCGTGTGGTGGTCTGTCAGCGAGACGAAGAACCAACCCACTGATGAGACTACTGGTGGTGGTCTGATTAACTCGCGTGAAGATGATGGTATCCAGGAAGTGACGGCGGATTGTCTCCCTCACTGAATGGACTGATGGCAAAGATAACAGTTACCGACTAAAAGGTCTGCTAACAGTCTCACATAGTCCACCTGACTGTCAAATTGCACCCTCAAAGTCTTGTTCTTTCTTACAGACAGACCATCTAGTAGTACGCTGGGTCATTGCCTAGTAAGCTGGCTGACTATCTACTAGGGTGAGTGGGTAATAGACGAAGAACCAACCCACTGATGAGACTACTGGTGGTGGTCTGATTAACTCGCGTGAAGATGATGGTATCCAGGAAGTGACGGCGGATTGTCTCCCTCACTGAATGGACTGATGGCAAAGATAACAGTTACCGACTAAAAGGTCTGCTAACAGTCTCACATAGTCCACCTGACTGTCAAATTGCACCCTCAAAGTCTTGTTCTTTCTTACAGACAGACCATCTAGTAGTACGCTGGGTCATTGCCTAGTAAGCTAGCTGACTATCTACTAGGGTGAGTGGGTAATAGACTGGATGAGTGACTAGTAGGCGGAAGGAATTGCTAGTACACTGGATGAATAGTTAATAAGTTGAGGGAATAGCTAGTAGGCTGAGTTAGCGGCTAGTAAACTGGATCATTTTAATAGCCTGGAAGAGTGGCTAATAAACTTAATAATTTGCTAGTAAGCTGGATGATTGGCTAGTAGATTGACTGACTAATAGCCTGACTAGTAACTTGAATGAGTGGTTAGTAGACAGTCAAGTAGCCTGGCAGAGTGGTTGGCAGTCTTGGTTACTAGCTAGTATGCAAGTTAGTGGCCTGGATGAATGGCTAGTAGTCTGCATGAGTGGCTAGTAGACTGGTTAGTATACTGAATAACTAATAAGCTGGCTAGCAAGCTGAATGAGTAGGCTGTGTGAGTGGCTAGAAGGCTGTGAGTGGCTAGTAGGTTGGGTGAGTGGTTAGTTTGCTGGCCCACTGACTAGATGGCTGGCTCGCTGGTGACCCACATACCGACTGTCCCGCTACTCCCTGGGGCAGCCGCTCACACCACGGAGAACGTACCCCAGCCTCCACCACCCCCACCCCTGCAACGCCCACCACCACCCCTGCCCCGCCCATCACCACCACTAACACCTGAGTACAGTCCACAACCTGCACCACCCCACCACCGCCCACATCCTCTAACCTAAGCCAACATCATTCACTACAACCACCACCACCACCACCTACCACCTCCACCTCACCGGATGTCCCATGACCGCAGGAATGACACTTGTAGCCTCTATGTCCACTTAAATAGGCCTATAGCATACCCTGGGTTGGAGACAGGCATTGGAGCCACGAGGGAACCGGATATAATCTGGGTAGGCCTACAGGTAATAGGCTTAAGGCAAATATCTAACCGGCTGCAGTAGGTCATTAATTGCTTGAGGATGTTTTGACATGTGTAGGCCTATTTATGTAGTACTTCCGGCCATGACGTGATGATTAGGCCTGATTAAGTTGTCTAATGTAGGTACTAGGTGGAGTTAGAGCATAATTATTAAACCTTAAGTGTGAGATAATTTATGTTTTTTGGGTTACATTTGAGAAGTTCATGCTAAACACACACACACACACACACACACACACACACACACACACACACACACACACACACACACACACACACGCACACACGCACACACACGCATACATACAGTACCGGAATTGGCCATGAACCTCATACTCACAGACAAGAAGAAGAAAAACAATTACTACACACACCACGTAGGTAAAGGAAGCTTACTATGCAGTGGATGAATGAGGTGAGCGTCACATGTACACTTAAGCTTACAAGGTGCGTCTGTCATACCTGGACGTCGGTAATTAAGGTCCACGAACACCGGAAACGCAGGTGTAATAAATAAAATTCGAATCTGACTCAATGTAGATTTTACGGATTCATGTGTGTGTGTGTGTGTGTGTGTGTGTGTGTGTGTGTGTGTGTGTGTGTGTGTGTGTGTGTGTGTGTGTGTATGTGTGTGTGTGAGTGTTTGAGTGCCTGCAGGTGAGTGTGTTTGTTCGTTTACGGGATGGTTCACGGTAGCGGGCGGTCAACGGTGATGGTAGTGACGTATTGACCACTCAACCACGTAGCCGACCAAGCAGCCCACCGATCATCATCATCAGCAGCAGCAACAGCAACATGAACAGCTAGCCAGGTGGTAGTAGGCACATAAGAGTATGCTCCGTTAGGCACCACCTCCACCAGCTGTCTGCCGTGCTGCTGCAACAACCCGCATGCCGCCCACTCAACACTCACACGAATTACAACCAAAACTGACTCTCTGGTGTTACGTGGAGGGAAACAATGTGCTATGCTACTCATGCAAACATATAGAGGGAAAAAATGCTTCCTAGTTATTTAGGAATGAAGATATCTTGTCTGTCTGTGGTGGTATATATTAATGTATACTAGTGATAAAAGTGTTGGCGATAGTAATAACACCAGTAATGATACTAATGATGATAATAGTAATAATGGTAATAGCAATAACAATAATAATAGTGATAGTTACAATAATAAACAAAAAATAATAGTTATGATAAGGATGATAATGAATAGTGTTAGTATCACTATTATCATTACTATCATTATTATTATTTGCATTACTATCATCATTATCACTATTAATATTATCAATATTAGTATCATCAACATTGAGACCGTTATTATTCAATGAAAGTAGTCGTAGCAGTAATGATAGTTGTAGAAGAAGAAGAAGTATTAGTAGTAGTACCAGTAGTTAATAAGTAGTAGTAATAGTAGTAGTAGTAGGAGTAGGAGTAGGAGTAGGAGTAGGAGTAGTAGTAGTTCTGGAAGTAATAGTAGTTCTGGTAGTAATAGTAATAGTAGTAGCAGTAGCAGCGGCAGTAGCAGCGGCAGTAGTAGTAGTAGTAGTAGTAGTAGTAGTAGTAGTAGCAACAGAGGAGCAGAACAAAAACCACACGACCATTGTGGCAGCAAGTTCCCCTGTAATGATGGAGCGCAAATCTATACCATTAGATCCGAAAACAGAAAGATTTAAGTAGGCAGAGTCTTCGATAATAAGAGGTAGAAAATTACATATGACAGAGGGAGAGTTCAGAGTTAAATAAACTGGTGCAGGCGTTTGGGTTGAGAGAACAGCGGGTCTGGGAGGGAGGGAGGGAGGGAGGGAGGGAGGGAGGAGGGGCAGGGAAGGGGGCCACACGCTACACTGAACCAGCCAACCAGTCAGCATAACACTCCCACTTCGCTGCGGTCAATGGCTACCAATATTAATGCTCTTCCGGGTCACTCTAGGCCCCAAGTCCCACCCATCTACACTCCTTCCACCACTGACCTTCCCTCCCCATCTCTACTTCTCCCTCCCGCTGCTCTATCTCTCTTTTACTCCTTTTTTTTATCTCCATTTTTTTCTCCCATACTTGTCTTCTTATTCTCTCTTCCTCATCTCACTTCGCATCTATTTTCTAATCATTCCCTCTCCTACCCTTTAAAATTTTTCTTCCTTCCCTTATCCTCACTAGTTTTTTTCTTCTCTCTCTCTCTCTCTCTCTCTCTCTCTCTCTCTCTCTCTCTCTCTCTCTCTCTCTCTCTCTCTCTCTCTCTCTCTCTCTCTCTCTCTCTCTCATCTACCTCATCCCTTGCCTCCCCCTCTCCACTCTCTCCTCAGCCCCTCTCACTCCCGTCCCCTCCCTCCCTCGCTCCTCCTCCCCTCCTCCCTGACCCACAAACCAAAGCCTGTGAGCGACTCGACCTGTTAAGTAAGAATACACGTGAATGAAAGAGGTAGACACACAGGTACCAGAATGAAGCTCAGAATCAATGTTTTTACTGGAACACACACACACACACACACACACACACACACACACACACACACACACACTGGACTAGACAGGATAATTAAGCTTCGTTAAATGAACTCGAAGAGAGAGAGAGAGAGAGAGAGAGAGAGAGAGAGAGAGAGAGAGAGAGAGAGAGAGAGAGAGAGAGAGAGAGAGAGAGAGAGAGAGAGAGAGAGAGAGAGAGAGAGATCAACGCGGAAGAATCTGTATTAAACAAGGGTCGAGCAGCGGTCAGTAAGCATACCCGAAGCCTTAATGCCCCGAAGCCCCCGTGTATTGTCCGCCTCATCACCGCTACAGGACACCCCTCCTCTCAACAGGCTCACCACGCCGGTCCACCACCCCAGCGGTGCCATTTAGAGAAAATGTGAGAACCAGGTGAGTCCTCACTGGTATTTTTAGCACCAGTCACAGCAGTAGTAGTAATAGTTATGGGTGGTGGTGGTGGTAGTAGTAGTAGTAGTAGTAGTACCACCGTCAACAATATACGTGTAAAGTTCATTAACAATTATCGTCATTAATGACTGCGTACACACACACTGTCCATCCAGACAGCATCACCTCCATTCTTTGCAACCTTCCTGTCGTGCTTCCTCCTTCGGCCAGGATGTGGAGAATATCGCCAGCAAGGCGGACGAGCCACAAAAACACGACCGCTAAAGACTTGGGCAGCGACGCGTCCCGCCTAGAGGGCGAGAGGGACGAGAGGGAGGAAAGGAGGTAGGAGAGATGGGAAGATAAAGAGATTGCTTTACAAACCAACTCCTTTGAACATGCAACGATGAAAAAACTATAGTATCGTGAGCCAAACGAGTATGTGACACTCAGGGACTGCGAGGATGTGACAGCAATGCAGCATGCAAGATCACCACGCTGTTGTTTTGACATACTACTTGCCAAGACTACCGATGCTCAGATCTTACACAGAACAAGTCATGTAACACTTTGGTATGTAAATCTGGCAATCAGGGATTAGAGTGACGTTACTCCCAAACACTGACAACGCTTTAAAGTTCTACACGACACTCGAAGTAAAAAAAACTCTAGACTTTTGCAACACGTCGGAAACTCCTGATAACTGTACGTGAAACCTTTAAGTTGTATCCTAGAGCCCCGTCCATCCCGAAGCAGGAAAGAAGCAATCACAGCCGACTAACATAAATAAAGAGTATATCCTCAACAACATTTTACATGCAACGACAACTCCGTGTCACAAGCGTCGTATCAAATTATTATAAACCAGTTTTTTTTTAAGCTGAGTTTCCTGTGTGTGTGTGTGTGTGTGTGTGTGTGTGTGTGTGTGTGTGTGTGTGTGTGTGTTGTGGGTCACGAGTGCTATAAATTTCGAGTGTGTGGTTTTGTTACAGTAATAAAAACTAGATGCAAACGTTATTTTCTGTAGCTTGCCTGCATTTGCATGGGAAAATAACCTACTTATTGGAAAAACATAATGATTGACATGAGTAACGGTGACTTTATGAGAACCAAGACAACCAAAATGATGATGATGAGATATATGGCTACCACCACGACCACTACCTTCATACTACTACTACTACTACTACTACTACTACTACTACTACTACTACTACTACTGATGATTATACGAATAACAATATTTAGACGAAACAAGACGGAAAATACAAAAGAAATGCAATTATTATACTTGTTATGCAGCCTAAAAGAGAGAGAGAGAGAGAGAGAGAGAGAGAGAGAGAGAGAGAGAGAGAGAGAGAGAGAGAGAGAGAGAGAGAGAGAGAGAGAGAGAGAGAGAGAAGTGGGGTGGTGTTGAGGAGAGGGGTGACCACCTGTTCTTCGGGCTAGTGATTCACAGGTGCCGTCAAGCAGGGAACGTCTGCTCTGGAATCGTTACTGTCCGCTACACACATGAATTAATTCCCTGAACACCTTTAGAAGTGTACATTTGGAAATACCTCTATATAAAACTATGCACCATTGGAAAGTAAGTCATCTGGAAATATAGATTTTTGGAATTATATTTAAATGCACATAGTTTAAGAAATTTACACCTTACGTTATTGGCTGAAAAAAAATGTTAAGCAAAGTAAAAATTCTGTCTCTCACGAGTATTTTTCCGTAAAGTCAAGGAATTTGAAAATCAATTATGGTCGTTAGCCACGTTAAGAAATCTCTCAAGAAATTTGGATTACTAGTTACGCGTTGAAATTCCAGTGTTCGACAACTCCCATGAAATATTCGAAAATACGTAAAAAAAAAATGACATTATCTAGTTCTTGTAATAGAATTGTCCATAAATAATGCAACGACAGTCATCTAATACCGTGCGCTGCTGATCCAGACTTAGAGTGCTTTTTATATGATGACTGGCGACAAATACAACATACAGAAAAGAAGAAAAAAAATAATGTGGCTAGACGATGTATTAGTGAGCGTCTTTATGTGGGACGGTTTTGGTGCCACGTTATATACAAGCTATTTTACCTAAAACATATTAATTAAATTGTCTGAATCTGCCTTTCATTCATATATGGCGTATGAAAAGAAAAATATTAAAATGAAACCTTCTTTTTGGAAGTCAGTATGTTTTACTAAATACAATTACTACAATACCGGTCTTCTAAGATTTCATGGGTACAGATTCCAAGAATGTCATCAAGTTGTTGGAAACAGGAACTTCTAGGCATTGAAATTCCGTAGCGATATTTACAGATCCGTTAACTTAAATTTTCAAAACTAGATATTCCCACATATAAGTTCCCAGGATCATAACTTTTCAGGCGTTCAAATTCCTAAACGCGAAACATCCATAGGCAAATATTTCCACGTAACTTCCAGTGTTGAGTCTTTCAGTTACCGAACATTGCATTGCCTTACCTTCTGCTCTCATTCGTCACCGTGTCTTCCTTCTAGCAAAATTTATTATGAAATTTGCCTCAGAGCCATATGGTCTTTGTTACCTGGCACAAGAATGTGTTTATTACCTCATCCTCCCAAGTGTTACGATTCACACGCGTTGGAACTACTACCCTTAACAAACTAAATATACTCGATGCCTTACTGGCAGGAGAGTGAAAATGTGTCAGCGTGTTCACAAGGGAAGGCGTTACTTTGATCACCAAAAGCCAACACACTCACGACTCGACAGTGTACAAAATTCTGCGTTGAAAGAATTACTTTTGATATACCAGTCATTTTTACAATAAGATATACACGTAATTCTAAAGTCTTGGTGTGTTAACTTCCGGTAACTATTCTCTAGCTCATGAAATCATCCTCCGTAACAAAGCTGATTACAACGGCGTCGTGGCCTTTTAAACATAGTGGTGACCGTGTTATCGTAGTTCATATACTGACTTGAATAGATAACACTGAAGCCATGGGGATAATTCTTACACCGATTAAAAATGCAACATAATTTCTCCCACACATTAACACGCGTACACATTAGCAGTACACCAATTACATGCACCTTGATTCACACATTTGTTTCCCTCCAGCGGGCGTAAAATGAAGTTCGTTATGTATATTTGAAGGCGGGACGAACGGAAGTCATCAATACCCCGTCAACTACTGTTACTTGCACCACTCTGATCGTTAACGTGTTCTTGATAGTGAAAATAATTAAAAACGAACAAACATGAAATAAAAGCTACAAATGATACGTAGAAATAAGAAATTATACAAAATTCCGATTCTGCTATAATTTTTTTTACTGAGAGAGAGAATGAGAGAAAAAAATGTGGTATTCAGATGTGATAACGGCGCCATCTTGAATAGAAATTATAGTCCTCTCCAGCTCAAAACATAACGGGAGAGGCGAATCACATTGACTTTTACATTTTTTTTCTTTCTAGCGTTACACCGAGTCTTTATTAATGTTTACACACTTTGGTCGCGGGTCTAACCATACATCCCTCACGCCACACACTCAACAAAACGCACTCACCCTCGCACTCATCAAAAATATAACATAATATATAGCATTTTCAAACAAATACATTACATATTACAAAAACAAGAACCGCTATTAATATAAGTGATAATTAAGATAAGATTTGACCATGAAAGGATAAATGACAAAGGTCTGATATGGAGGATGATTGAGTGTCTCCTCCTCAGCGTCTATAGAAGGAAATAAAAAAAAAATGGCGGCACATCTAGCTATTCCCAAGCAGTGGCGTGGAGCGTATAACTGAACGGAGGAGGAGGTGAGGGAGAGGGAGTACGGGGGAGATAAGAAGGGAAGGAAGTGCAGTTTCCGACACTCCACAGGTGTATTCCCTCCCCTTCGGCAAGGCTGCATGTCACTTCTGTACATCCTGTTTCCTGACTGACTAACTGCTTTTGTTCTGAGTTTACGTTCTTGCCACAGTAGCATGAGTCTTCCACTTTACTCTACAAATGTCTGACTTTTTACCTGACGGTCCATAAATGTTTGTCTTTGTATATCTATTTATTTATGATTATTGATTTATTCATTAATCTATCTCTCTACCTGTCTTTTAATCTACGTAGACCTTCACAATCTGGTAAACAGTAATATCGTTATGTAAAAGGCGTTTTCTTCTCTGCAAAATGGTTGCCACTCCGCCTAGCCTCCCAGACTCGGCGGCGAACCTAAGCAAGACAAAATGTACTCACGATAACTTCACCAATCGTTATGTACAGCCAGTGCGGCTCTGTTATAACACCTCCCTTGCTGCTATACTCAGTCAAACACTACTATTACTATTTACCACTACTATTAGCACTACTAGATACTAATACAACTACTATTTTAAAACAAAACTATGAAATGAATTGCCTGTTCGCTGTAACGAAAAACAAGCTCTTCCTTTACAACCCACTGACTCAAAAAGGAGTGGATGCCAATGAGACAGAGATGGATTGAAGATGGCGTCCTCTCCGAAGCTGATTAGGACTAACGTCGAGCTGGGCACATTTGTGTGACCCACTGGCCCACCAGCCCTGCCCGACTACTCATTTGTGAGACTCGTCTGTTCGGCATTTTAAGAATCTCATATCAAAGAGAAACTGGTGATCTTTTTTTTTTTTTTTTAATATTGTCTACGATAAAAAAATAAAAAATATGCCAAAGGTGATTTAGTTAAGTAGATATCAGAGTTGAGGTGCCCGAGGCGAGTAACACACGAACTAAACCACCACTTGACGCCTTGATGGCCCTCGGCACCACCTTTATGACGGGAGTTTCTGACATTATTGAGACACTTGCATCAAAACAGCTGGAAGGATTACAACATTTCCAGAGTCTACTTTCGCAGCTTCAGCACTGCAGAGGCTTATGAGATTTAAAAGTAACATTCCTCCCCCACATTCTTCCTGCCGAAGCAGCTAACGGTGGAAACAAAATTAGTACCTGGGAAATCTGGCGAAGATAAACTGTGCTATCCCACAAGTCACACTCTGCTCCACGTCAAATGCTAAGGAAACGGAGCTGAACACTGTGGCGAAGGGCAGCGTAACATGTCTTCACCTTGATCTAAAACCCAACACCTCAGAAACAGAACACCTGCGTTGGGATGTGTCGCATTTCACTATGACAAGGCTCGGGGTTGTCGTCCTCACTCCGGCACTCAAGTGTTGTGAACCGATGCAACAAGTAAGATCCGGAGATAATTACAGAACCTGGTGCCCTAAAAACCTTCCTTCGTTCGGCGGGGCTTATAATGAGTCAGTGCCACCGGATGCAGCTACAATCCTCGCTAAGAACAAGTTATTTCACTACTGGAGTGAAATCTTGCGGCTTCCTGAACAACATGGCGGCAGAATAACATCCTCTATAGTGCAATGATTCTTAAAAGTTTTTCATCCTCGATACCTAAGTTAAATTCAAGGTTAACCTGATACGCCTCTCTAAGTTAAGCAAACTTAATACTCCTAAATATTAACTTTAAATTTCCTGTAAAGAGAGAAAATGTAATAGCAATGAAGAAATTGCTTATTTGGACTTATTTACTTCAATTTCAAGCAAATTAATAAACTATAACAATAATATATCTATACAAAATATTTTCTTCTTTCAAGATTACTTTTTAGAGACCCCACAATAACCTGTCTCAATACCCCTGCAGGCAGTGAAGCATTATTATAAGAACACCTGCTATAATGGCACCTCTTGAAGGCGATACGGGCCCCCCAGTGCTGGTGTAGTGCTTACTTCCTGTCTTGTACAGTAACATGGCATCATCTCTTCTCATGACAACTCATTATGTCTTCACGTCAACAAGGACATCGACACACCTGCACCCGTGTCGGCGCATCACATCCACAACTGTGTGTACTAAATAGAGTCGTTTCTCGGTGTCCTAAATTAACACTAGAAAAAAAAAGTGTTCCTGCTTCACTGTCTTGGTTAGGAAGCTAATGAACAAACCAATATTTCTAGAAGTACTAATATTCGCGTGAAATCAATACAGGAAGCAGGTCAAGGGTAGGACACAGGACACAGTCGGCAGCAGCATCAGGTATCATGACCCGGCCACTGCCTCCTTCAAGGTTACGAGGACGCAGACCGCCATGTTTCCGCGAGCCACGGATGACCACCTGACCAGGAGGATGAGGCATGCACCAGCTTCATGTGTACCTGTCACACACACACACATACACATACACATACACACACACACATACACACACACACACACACACACACACACACACACACACACACACTCACCTTAGTGCACCACCTCTACGGTTCCTGTCAATCTCTTGTAAAATCCACGTTGCCGCACGACGTCTTTCCTTCCCCTCGCTGCCCTGTACGAGACCCTCACAACTGCTATGGCGTCTTCTCCTCACTCATGTTTAATTCCAGTTTTCAGTTATCTACAACAGCCAGCGTTCAGCTCCCCCGCAGAGGTGTCCACTCAAGGATTCTGCCGGTACGGACGCGTCGAGCCACACGTCACGACACAGATCCTCTCTCCACAACGGCTGGGGACACACTAACGCCCGCATCCTTCCACAAGCTGAGCCCCTCCCCCACCCACCTCCTACCGCTATACCTGCCAGACGTGCTCCCCCACCCCGCCGCAAACACACACCTCATTGCACTGACATTCTTCTTACCCCCGTAACTAGTTTCATAAATCGAGAACCTTAATATACAAAGAAACTAAAGCTTACACATGCCTTTGGTGCCCCGCTCGCCACCATAAGGCGCCGACGAGAGAGGCAGTGAGAAGAACACCTACTTTTCCGCGCTTAGTAGGTTACGTGCGCCCAGGGAATTCGCCTCTTGTTATACCGTTGGTTCGCCCGGCGGGTGTGGCTGCCGCGGCCCAGGTAGACGTGGAAGCTAGGTAGGAAGGTAGATATGGTTACCGAGGCGAGTGTGTGTCTATGAATGTGTGTGTGTGTGTGTGTGTGTGTGTGTGTGTGTGTGTGTGTGTGTGTGTGTGTGTGTGTGTGTGTGTGTGTGTGTGTGTGTGTGAACTCCTGTCATTTAACTGTCTATTTCTGTTTCCGTTCATCTGGTTGGTCCATGCTGTTCTCTGTCGGTCTGTGTTCACTATTTGTCTGTTCACCTGTCTCTTCATCTCCTCTGTCTGTCTGCCTCTGCTTGTTTACCCCCCCCCCTCTACACACACACACACACTCTCTCTCTCTCTCTCTCTCTCTCTCTCTCTCTCTCTCTCTCTCTCTCTCTCTCTCTCTCTCTCTCTCTCTCTCTCTCTCTCTCGGAGCCACAATGTACTCAGGATGATAAAAACTCTGCCCCACTTATGGTCCTAAAAATTATTGTCCCTGAAGGTATGTCTGTGTGTGTGTGTGTGTGTGTGTGTGTGTGTGTGTGTGTGTGTGTGTGTGTGTGTGTGTGTGTGTGTGTGTGTGTGTGTGTGTTTGTGTGTGTTTTGGGGGGTATGGAGGCAGAGCTCACATTGCACAGTACACGCTGGTGGGCATAGGAAGATAAACACACACACACACACACACACACACACACACACACACACACACACACACACACACACACACACACACACACACAACCCGGATGAATGCTGTAAATGAGTATCACCCAAAAGAGAGAGAGAGAGAGAGAGAGAGAGAGAGAGAGAGAGAGAGAGAGAGAGAGAGAGAGAGAGAGAGAGAGAGAGAGAGAGAGAGAGAGAGAGAGAGAGAGAGAGAGAGAGAGAGAGAAGAAGAAGAAGAAGAAAAACACAGAGAAACAGAGAGTAAAAATAAAAAGAAAGACCAACAGACAAATATAGGAACGCAATAATAAGAATTAGTTTTTGTTTTTTTCCTCAAAAGATTGGGACCAAGAGTGCAAGGGAGAGAACATGCTTTAAACACTATAGTACGAGTATAACATATATATAATTTTTTCTAATACAAATAGTGTAATAAGTGTACATAGATAGGTATATATACAAGAGGTGGATAGAGGATCGCAGGCCCAGCTCATGACAACGAGGCGAAACAAGTGACTGGTAATTATTGAACAGTAAGAAAAAGAAGAGAAAAGAATAGTGAATTAAGTTATGGTACAGTATTTCAAACATGGAATTAAAGAGAAAGGAGGCAAAATGTAGAAGTTTCTCTCTCTTCCTATTTGTTTTCTATCTCTCTCTCTCTCTCTTTGCCCAGTACCAAGAACCAACAGTAACATAAACACACACACACACACACACACACACACACACACACACACACAC
This sequence comes from Metacarcinus magister, assembly GCA_029783475.1. Lineage (NCBI taxonomy): Eukaryota > Metazoa > Arthropoda > Malacostraca > Decapoda > Cancridae > Metacarcinus > Metacarcinus magister. The sequence goes on from JAPQNM010000040.1 coordinate 10,168,301, forward strand.
ACACACACACACACACACACACACACACACACACACACATGACCCTAAAACAAATACGTGACGCCTAATAAAACGTGCTGTAGTTTTTAGAACGGATCGTAATACTGTGAATTGGTCGCTAAAATCACGGGGATCAACGTCACTTTCCTTGCCTTCACCTTGAAACTTAATTAGGTTGTTTCCCACACGCGGCCACGCAAAGAGCGACTCGTGATAATCTTTCTCATGATAATCTTTCTTGTTCTTGTAAGTGACTCAAGCGGAGACACATTTCTATAGACGAGGAATAATAAAAAAAAGAAATACAAAGATACACTGACACAATTGCATGATTTTTTTTTGACATGAATAGGAAATTAGGAAAGGGTTAAGGAAAAATATGCTTAGTCGCTTCTTCCTAAAACGTATATAGTAAAAAAAAATTAAAATGAAACCCTAATTTAATTCAGTTATTGCATTAAGTTTGTAGTGAGTAGCAAACAAGCACATGGAGTATCATTGCAATACTATAACTACCTGGCATGAGTATAGTGGAAGGTGAATCTGTATATATATATTTCACATTCCTGACGAAACATCTATCAGTGTGTCAGGCAGTCAAGTGACGCCACAATATATCTGAAACTATAGACCTGACGATTCACAATTCACAAGCCTTTCCCACACCCGGACTGGAGGGAAATTACATACGAAAGCAAAGTGTAAGGAGTGTAGGTTTATACAAGTACGATATCATCAGCAGTTTGGTACGAGAGTTAATTAGGGTCACGATAGCCACTGGGGTTGCCTGTGTACGATAAGTAGCAGCCACGCACGTCACGCTTGGCTGGACGTGGTGGTGATGGTGGTGTGTGTGTGTGTGTGTGTGTGTGTGTGTGTGTGTGTGTGTGTGTGTGTGTGTGTGTGTGTGTGTGTGTATGTGTGTGTTTTTTTTAGGGGGTGAGTGAAATGGGGAAGGTAAAGGATTAAAAAGTAATGGAACTGTCTGGTACTTCCTAGTTCATATCTCTCCCTCTCTCTCTCTCTCTCTCTCTCTCTCTCTCTCTCTCTCTCTCTCTCTCTCTCTCTCTCTCTCTCTCTCTCTCTCTCTCTCTCAAATTGGAATGAAGGAGAGAAGAGAAGATGGAGGAAGGGAAAGACATAACATGTAATAGAGAAATTATGGAGAGAGAGAGAGAGAGAGAGAGAGAGAGAGAGAGAGAGAGAGAGAGAGAGAGAGAGAGAGAGAGAGAGAGAGAGAGAGAGAGAGAGAGAGAGAGAAAGTAAACATAGTGATGGATCGACAAACAACAGAGCAGCATTAAAAGAACGAACGAGAAAGGAAGATAAGGAGAACAGGAAGCGAAATAGGAAGAAAATGGAAAGATGGGAATTACAAAGAATGACATAGAAATCCAGACCACACAGACTACTAGGTAATCTGTCTTTAAAATAGAGTAAAAATTAACTATAAAAAAACAAAAAAACTCATTAGAAAAGCAATGTTAAAAAATACACGCAGTTCAGCATCTACCTGAACGATGGGTCTTATTGGGAGGGAGGGAGGGAGGGAGGGAGGGAGGGAGGGAGGGAGGGAGGAGGAGGGAGGGAGGGGGAGGGAGGGAGGGAGGGAGGGAGGGAGGGAGGGAAGGAAGGAGGGAGGGAGGGAGGTACTACATTTAGATCAGCTAGTGATAGTGGTGATATTGGTAGCAGTACTATTATTGTTGCTATTGGTGGTGGTGGTGGTGATGAGAGTACAATGGTAGTGGGGATGGCGGTGGTTGGTTTGTAATGGCAGCTACCTAGCACACCTAGCACACGTCTACCTGTACAGGCTCCCTAATTAGCACGACACTATAATTACCTTCAACCCTCCCACATCCGTGCCTCTCTCGAAAAAGTGGACAGTTTCCCCTCCATGTGGTCGACCTGTGAGGGAAGGAAAGGAGAAGGTAGAAGGAGGGAGAGTAGAGATAAATAATGGTTACTTCCATTATTATTATTTCACAAGCAACGGTTTGATAATGTAATAATCAGAAAGTTGAGGCCAGATTCGTGTTCAGCATGACCGAGAACCTCTCATGAGCTTCAGAGGTGTCAAAAGTTTCATGAATTTCCCTTAGACTTTTTGTCAGAAATATATATTTTTTGTTGTTGATAACTCTAAAAGTATGAGGTGTACGTAGAATTAGTATAGAATATAAGAGAAAGGTTTATATAATTATTATTAGACTTAAATGTTGTTATAGTGGGTTGCAATGGCAGGGTCACTCTTTCTCTCTACTACTACTCCAATAACAACAACAACAACTACTACTACTACTACTACTACTACTACTACTACTACTACTACTACTACTACTACTACTACTACTACTAATACTAATACTATTACAACTACTATGAATGAGGAGATATTATATTTTTTATCGATATATTTGTATTTTTTAACAAAGGTATCATTCCATCAGCCAGGTAGGCAAATGGCATAGTTAATTGACATATTTGGAAGTCTGAATATCAAAAATTGTCAATACCAAATTTAGAATTACACGTTTGTCTTTAATGTTGAATATGAAAGACAATATCAAAAGGTATTAGTGCCCTTCAGTGTTTACTTTAGTCATCCTTTAGATCAATGATACGTCCTCTGCAGCACGTCATGGAAGAAAGTAAAGTTTTAGGAGTAACATTAATATACTAACCCCTCCATAGAGACTAACATGTTATACGTTATTCATAAATCATTAGCACCATACCATCAAAAGACAACAGAGAGAAATGAACCTTAATAGCCCTTGATGTTACTTTGATTTCCATTTCTGCATTTTTGTTTCAAGAATGAGCAGCCAACAGTCCTCATGGCCCTGTATAGCTGGTGCACACACATGAACTTTCGTTAGCATCTCAGATAGAATGAGGAATTATATGTTTTTTCAGTACTGACGGACCAGATTTGATGAATTGAACTCCACTTAGTTCAGGTTTCATACTTAATTTCATTCCTTTGGACTTATATTCTATTTGGCAAAAAGATCGAGGTGCAAATAAAATTTTTTAATAATATAATGCATGTCACTGAACATCACATGTTATAATTTGTTACTGTAAATATCATTATAATATTATGCCAATTAATATTTATGATCATGCTTGTAGTTATGAAGAAAAAAAATCTTTGAAATAATAATTGTACATGGCAAGTGTCTAGGGATCAATACTTAATTCATAGTTCGGTTCGCTGCCCAAGAGAGGCTTACCATCCCTGTCTTAAGCCTCCTGATCCTTCTACAATATTTATCTTTCTTTCTCTCCTCAAAGCATTTTATCTTTTCCTCCACTAGTGTGCACTTAACTTATCTTGTAGGTTTGTGGCCAGAAAGGAAAATGTGATCATAGGAAGATTTATACATTTTAGGAACAGCACTCTAATAGGAAAATGCACCATGTACTACACCTCTATGTATTCCAGTCTCAGACCAGACATTTTTAAGAGATATCAGGCAACTTTTCTAACGCTTGCGTGAGAGGTCATGCATAGGAAAGATGAGAAACATGATGTAGTGTAGAATTATTATTTGATGTTTGTACTATGCGATGCGGTGTTTGCATGACTACAAGTTTAGGACGGTGTGTGTGTGTGTGTGTGTTGTTGGGAGACTGTAACTTTGTGACTAAGTGTATTCGTATCTTCAGAGAGGCTGTCTGTCATGCCTTCTACTTTGCACACACATATGTCACGTCAGAAATGTTAGGCATCTGCATAAAAGAAGAATCAGGAGGACAAAAGGTGAATGTCAGACATCCAGCAATAAGGAAAGAGTACATTCTCGTATGTATCTAGATTATGTATGGCTGCCTGCCTGCCAGTCCCGTCTGTCAGTCTCTCTCTCTCTCTCTCTCTCTCTCTCTCTCTCTCTCTCCTCTCTCTCTCTCTCTCTCTCTCTCTCTCTCTCTCTCTCTCTCTCTCTCTCCTCCTTTCCCTCCGTCCCTCCCCCCTATTACCGGTGAAAGTGTGTGGTGCCCGAGGCCATGTGTGGAGGCTGGTGCCCCGTGGGTAAGAAATTTCCACGAAGAGAGAAGCAGTTGGGGACGGGCAGGGAATGTTGGGATACCCTTCTTGGCTTGGGTACGGTTTCCTTTCTCTCTCTCTCTCTCTCTCTCTCTCTCTCTCTCTCTCTCTCTCTCTCTCTCTCTCTCTCTCTCTCTCTCTCTCTCTCTCTCTCTCTCTCTCTCTCTCATTACAGCGGTGGGCTAACTTCAATTCATTATAAATACATCAATGCATAAATATTTAGATAAACAGAAAATTATGAAAAAGCGTCACAAGACTACAAATCCAGCAGCAGCAGTAGCAACAGCACCTCTACCCCCCTCCCCCCACCACCACAACCATCCCCCTCACCACCCCACCAAGATATAATAAGCACCTCCCACCCAATGAAGCCGTTCCGCCCTCCTTTCCTCTCTCCCTCAACAATGTCCCTCCCCATCACCACATCACTGATCCTGATACACATACACTGTCACGTCACCCACCCGCCCCTCCCCCCACCATCACTAAACCAAGCACCCCCACCCTCACCCTGTTCCCTCTGACAAGACTATCACCCCTCCACCCGCACATCCACTCCCGCCCCCGCCCCATGCACCTGTCACACCCACACCACACTCACTATTGTTTTATTTTCTTGTTTCGACTTATCTACCTTTTTTGTTTGTTTTGTTATCCAGCCGTTTTCACAGTTTTCCTTCTAAACTGCGCCCGCCCATTGACACACGGTAGGCAAGGTGGGTAGGCGAGAACACAGGAGTCAAAAACCAGGAGAGGAAAAATTAGGTGGGAGGAGAACGCTTGCGGGAGGAAAAGAGAGAATGTAGACTGTATTTAGCCCTGAGGCAGCGACCATCACCACCACCCATTGCCTCGCCCTCCCTGATCAAGCCTTCAACACGCCATTGAACGCATCGCCGTGTTTGACGCAGATGAGGCGATGGCGGAGGTTGTGCCTTGGAACATTCCAAAACAATGTCTACACGAGAACTACACAAACTCCTGTGTTAGTACTACAACTGCTGCTGCTGCTGCTACTGCAGCTGTTGTCATTGCTTCTACTGTAACTGTTACTACTACTTTTAATTATAATTATAATGATACTACTGCGACTACTACTACTACTATTAAGTACGTACATTGTCGCCCCACTCGTCATATCTATAAAAAAAAATTGTTCCCTCTTCTCCCCAAAATAACATGCGACACACTTAGCAGATGATGCACCATCAGTAAATATCTGTGAAGTTATTTCATTAGACTTTGCTTTGCCCGGGGCGTGTGAACATCAAGCTGGAATGACGGCAGTGGAGGACCGACGAATGGTCGTCAGTGGGATATCACAGGTGTCTGGCAGATGTGTAAATCACTTACTCCCTCAAATACACTCAATACGTATTGAACGTATGTAGGTAATAGTGACAATCTTCATGAGAGTTGACCAAATTCCCATTTTTTAATGGAAGCACGTGGATTATCCCGAACAGATAAGGGACTCATCACAGGAAGGCCCCTAAGCGCGGGATGGCATCGACATGAACTCATGTCACGACCAACGTGCCAACTCCAATGCACGACCACATAAGGTCAACGTTTAAATTTTTTTTTCCATCACTCAATGAAATCGTCTTTACGAAAATACACCCATATCAAAATATTTTGAGTAATGATGATTCTGTTTCTGTAAAGTTCCCATCCCCACGAGACTCATCACGCTATGGTTGTGACCATCGCTATAGATCAAAGTGAAACCAATTTCTTGATGGAAAAGTGACATGAATACACTCAGCATGCGTGTGAGTGACAGATGCGTGACGACCCAATTAACCCTGTGCGTGTGAGGGATTTGAATGGAAACAGACCGACACAGACAGGAAGACATACATAGGAAGACACGATGCCAGACAATCCTTACATACGCGTTAGCAGGAACACAGCTAAATGTACATATTAAGCGCAGAAAAATAAAAACTGACACAGGATGAACAAGAATAGATAATGGAACACAAACCCACGACACAGCATCCAATGCACACATAGTACAAAAGGTTCACAGCCTCTCACATCCTTATGCAGTAGGCTACGTATTAGTACTTTCTCTTCGTCATGGTGATAGATTAATGATTTAATTTATTTTTACTACGGCTGTGATATAAATTTTATCGAAGGAATATCAAATGTTCATTTCTTTATTCAAGTAAGTTTTCTGTATTTTGAATTAAATTCACTCTTATTATTTTTCTAAATTATTCCTATAAACATAGTTTCTTTGTGACCTTGATTGGTGTTTAGTAATCCAAAATTTGGTGGAATGAAGAGGGAATGTGGAGAAGCAATACGCAACAGAAGGCGTGCCCAGTGATGTACTACGCCGCACACCAGACAACGCCCCCATGTCTATGTACCTTAGAAGACCCAGTATGGCTATCTGTAAGCAAGTCGGTCAGACAGTCAGCCAGCTGGACAGCCACCCAGGCCCCTGAAAACTGCCGTTCAGGTACAGGGGGTACAATAATCCCAGCCAAGCCTTACACCGAGGAAATACTGACTCTCGCCTCAAGGCCTTTGCTTGATGGGTGGTGGCAGTGGCTTCCCTTTCACCGCCTCTATGGTAGTTTCTCTTCAGGGAAACCAAAAATTTTTCCAAGCAGTGTCCCTAACGCCTCAAAACAGCCTTTGAGTTCCAAGAATTGCCTTTGCGTAATTCAATTTCCGTTGACCTGAGTAGCGGAGGCAGAGTGGTCACTATAAGTGGAGAAGGTGAAAGCGAGGGTCCTGTGGTCAAATCCCACCAGTGGTGCAGACTTTTTTTTACCGTCGTCGAGTACAGCAATCATCCATATGTCACCAAAATTGTTTATTGTCACGTGGAACACCGGGTGGTGGCACGAGTCTTCAAAAGGTATCCATAAAAAAAAAAAATAATAAAAAAAAAACCTCCTGCCCTGAACCAGCACTAACAAGGTTCAATCACCTGCATCCTTATCATTAACATCCTAAACGCGTACATGGACCCAAAACGTAGAGAAAAAAACATACGAAGTTTTATTCATTGCACATTGTTTCCAACACGGCAGATTTGAAGTCATAGTTGAGGGGCTAACACCGCTCACCTTCAGTGGTGTGAACTGTACAACATTTTGTCCCATTTGGTGCACTAAAGATGGCGTACATTGCAGCCATTAGAATAAGCACGACAATACATTCACCGCAAATGCCACTCGTGCATCTGTCTGCTGGTGGACAGGTTGCTGCAACACATCCTACCAACGCCCCTCCGTCCCCTGTGTACCACGGCGGGGCAGCTGCCAGTGTTACGCCTCACGGAGACATGAAGCCTTTACAATGGAGGTCTTAGCTTAGTAATGTTTTAAGCATTGCTTTCATATTTTGATTTTCTTGTTCATCAGTATGAATATCAATCTTAATGCGAGATTCTAACATAGTTAAGCTGTAGTTAAAACAATTAACATAAAGATAATAATTTGGGTACTATTTTTTTCATTAGTATCACCATATTCACCATAGTGGCAGTAAGAACAATACAAAAATATGATCTATGCACTTATCATGCCTGGCAAGCTTCTTAGTCCTTGCGAGAACAAAAAAAAGTGTACGTTAGGGTGAAAATGGAAAGCCGGTTAAGTTATGAAAGAAGGGGAGGTCCAGGTAGACATTTTTTTCTTTCTTTCCCTTTTTTCAAGCAAAAATCGGACTCTTTGAAACCCCCTGTGTCCCTTTCTTCCATACCTGGGGCGCTTAGGGGCAGAGGGAGGGAAGTGGAGGAGGGAATGGGAGGGGGAAAGGCAGAGGATGGAAGAAAATAAGAGAGAGAGAGAGAGAGAGAGAGAGAGAGAGAGAGAGAGAGAGAGAGAGAGAGAGAGAGAGAGAGAGAGAGAGAGAGAGAGAGAGAGAGAGAGCAAGCACGGCCGGAAGAGAAACATTTTTGGAGGCTGGCGGGAAGACCAGAAGAGAAAGGTTACGGTGGCGGGAGAAAAAAAGGGGGGGTAGGGGAAGGACAGTGTGTGAGTGAGTGAGTGTGTGTGTGTGTGTGTGTGTGTTCATGAGGGCAGGTATATAAAGATGATGTCTGCCTGCATGGTGCACGGTTCTTCACTGCACCTTCCTCGCCCAACACCACAAGGTAAGCGGCACCAGGACAACACCTGCGGCACTACACAGCCAAGAGTTATAGTTGGTTATAGTTCTAGCGGCAAAGTACGGCTGGCGTAATTCTTTTTTTCCCTTAAGGATTCTGTCATCTATACATTCTGCTAGCATGTCGCAGTGAGTAAAGCGCGGCACCACTGTATGATGTTGTATACTCTAACGTAATAAATGAGGATTCAAAAAAAGAAAATGAATGAGAGAACTGGCATCACACATACTCTCTTTTCTTTCTCTGTCTCATTTTTCATATGTTCATCTATTACCTTACAATATGCACGTCTACAGAGAGTTATAGTCATTACTTTTCTCGCTTTCAACCATTCAGTTCAGTTGATTCATACACTTAAAAAGAAAATAGATGATGTGTTCGGCTGTGTACCGTGGCAGTGTTAGGCATTTACGTGCGATGCAGCTCAACACAATGCTGATCACGCCATTCAGCGCACACTTCTTCCCTTAATGGTCACATCAGAATGGCGGAGAAGCTCGCATTCTCTCGTAAAAATGTGAATGTTATTTAAAGTACCATTAACTTGATAACAAACACTCCCAGGCGGCCTACACACAGTCCGCAGATTGGCGTCATATTAATTTCACGAGTAGTTGGTTGAAAGCGACTATTTCTTTTTATTTAATTTTGATGTAATCTTTAGTAAGTGAAACCACCCAGTCTAGCATGTCGAGTCCTCGCCTCAAGGGTATATATCTATGGTCACGTGAAGTCATTTGGTCTTGTGAATACCAAAAACATCACAGCACGCGAGGACCCATAACGAGACGCTGCGCCCCAAGTAGCCTAGCAGCCTGGTGATTGGCCAGCGTCCTGAGCCGTGGTGGGATTATCTAGTTTAACCATCATAAATGTGGTCGTGTCAAGCTGAACTGTTAATATGTACATCACATCCCCTCACCACCAGGGTTACTTATCTCCTGTTGTCTCTTCCTATCGTTAAAAAAAAACATGAATAGACTCGTTCTGTGTATGTGTTCTCGCCTACAGGTCCCGAGGCCGAGCCGGCGGTAGCTACTCTCATCTCTATTGATCTAGTATCTAATGTTCACGCAATCACTTACACCTCCTTACTCTAAAGACAGTAATACTTGCAGCTTACCGCGTGCTGTTCACCAGGATGCAGCCAGCGAGAATGATGTTGTGCGTGGCGGTGGTGGTGGTGGTAACCATGACGCCACAAACTCAGGCCACATTTTCGGTCTTACCCGCCGTGGCCAACATCGGCGGCCTTGCTGCCCTCAAGGTATGTCTTCACTAATATAATACAAACTGCACCTTCCCTTTTCTTCCTCTTTAATGAATGGTCTCTATGTGTACTCCCCCTTCTCACTGTGGTCAGAGCGTCACTGCTTCACTCAGGCATCGCGCGTGCCACTCAGTAAGCATGATGACGCCTGACGACCAATCACAAAACAGCAGAATAAACATCTTGCTCTTCCCTTATTATATGGACTTAGATTCCCTTCTTTTTATTGGCATGCTTCAGTTTTAGTCATGTTTTTTTCCTTCTTCATGTTCTGTCTGTCTGTCTGTCTGTCTGTCTGTTTGTATTTACATACGTAACTTACATACAACAGTGTCCTCTGCCTCGCCACAGGTCCTGAAGTTCGTTGGTTTGTCCAAACTGACGGAAAAAGTTTCTGACACCGGCTTGGAAGCCCTCACTGACCAAAATGACTACAGCAGCGACTACTACAACCAACAACCTCCTATCTACGTGGCGCAGCCCCCCACCTATGTCGCACCGTCCCCCACCTATGTCGCACCGTCCCCCACCTATGTCGTGCCACCCCCCACCTATGTAGCGCAGCAGCCCGCCTATGTTATGCAAGCTCCCACCTATGTCTCGGCGCCCCAGGAGTATGCCGCGCAGCCTCAACCCTACAACCCGCACTCGCACTCCGTCCCTGTGTCCCATCCTCCCGCCTTCTATATTGTCCCTGCCGCTGACTTCGAGGCCTACAAAAGGAGTCGCCGGGACCTCTCGGTGGGTATATGTAGCAGTTTGTTCTTTATTATTCATCATCTACTAACGCCATCATAGGAATGCCACAAGTATATATCAAAGGGAAAAACAAGAGTAATGTTGCTGGATGCAGTTTGTTATCTAAATGGTTAGATGTACATAAATGAACTATCTTTTATTACTCATAACAAACATGAAAACCAATGTGTATATTACTTCACTATACAATTCTTAGATGTTTTTGAATTAGCTGGAAAAGTCTCATGAGACGATAATTTTATAACCTTCGCCGATTCACACCTTCCTCCAGAAAGTGACTGGGCCTAAGGGCGTCGTGGCGGTAAGATCTGAGGAGCAGTATTTCGACGTGATCGGCGGCCTGGACGAGAGTGGGTGTGTGCTGCGGGCGGTGTGTGAGGTGGCCGGCGTCCCGCTACACAAGCTGACGGAGGACGAGAAGGCGATTATGGCTGCCTTTAGGTGTGTGTGTGTGTGTGTGTGTGTGTGTGTGTGTGTGTGTGTGTGTGTGTGTGTGTGTGTGTGTGCGTGCGTGTGTGTGTGTGTGCTTTTCTGTGTGATATATTTTTGCGTAAACCCTTAGGATCTATTTAATGATTCCCTTTCCCTCTATAGTGCTCCCTACCAGCCGTCCAGCAGCGCCCCAACCACTTTGAAGGGCAAGTACTACGAAGCGGTGTGGGTCGGGAGGAAGGCCAGCAATGCCACCACGACCTGCGCCAAGATGTACAGCAGATGCCCTGTTCCTGCCCGACAGCTACTGAAGGCCCTGGAGGAGGAGGAACACCAAGAGGCGGGGAAGGTGTCACGCCAGTAAAGTTATCTTGTATAGGTGTAAAATATGTCCGGTTTACCAGTCTCACTTTCTGTCATTACCTGTGTCTTTTGGTCTGTAAGCCTATGGTGTCTGATTACACTTTGTGGACTAGCTGGAAATTTACGTCAGGTTATGTCAGATTGATAACAAGATCCGCCTTTTTATGTGTCCAGTTTTCGTAACCCAAATGACACCATGTGTGATGCCTGAGTGGAGGTGTTAAGTCCATATTCACGTTGACGTCTTGGGTGTACAGCTGTAGTCTATGAGTCACGTACACACACACACCCTTCACATCACCCTTGAGGGAGTTTTTTTTTTTTATATATATATATCATTCTTCTTTTTCTTCATAGCTTCATCATGTACACCTGAATATTTGCTCATGTAGATGTAACGTGCTGGGTGACACCATGTATGTGAACCTTCAGCCTACTATTTAATTTTACTTCTTGCTCACCTTCTTGATAATGCATTTCTCTATTTCTACTTCTACTTTGTTAACTTTTTGCTTCTGCTGCATTTGGCCAATACTAAATTTACTTCTTGTTTCCTGTTCTCATGCTATGTATACACTTTTAACGTTTGTTCCTCCTTTTTCCTCTATATGTATTTCTGCTTCTACTTTTATTAATGTTTTTAGCCATACTTCTATTTCTGCTCCAACTTCTATTCTAATATTACTCCTGCTTTTACTTCTATTTTTTTTTTTTTTTTATAATTCTTCTATTAACTTAAATAAGCCTTTTTCCCTCGCCTCCAGTGTGGTGCGTCCTTGATGTCCACTTGTGGAGTCCTGGTGGCGAGCTGCTTCCACACACTCCTTACACACATTGACAGGACTGACAAACACACAGTAACATAAACGTTTTATTACAAATACATCACACCACACACACACACACACACACACACACACACACACACACACACACACACACACACACACACACACACACACACACACACACACACATACGGAAAACATATCGTATACGCATCCGGTCAGTCATGCAACATGGAAGTTAGAAAATACCTAATACTAATTATTAGTTACTATTATTAATGACACGTAGGAGCAATGAAGTTGAGGAAAGGAAAGGGAGGAGTTGGGAAAGAAATGGTTCGAATAAATAAAAATAAATTAATGGAAGTCACTGTCTACAGAACCAGTATGTATATACATTTCCCTACGTGACAACTCTGGTCCTTATGCGGGGATGGAGGAAAATGGAAAGGGAAGAGAAAAAAACGGGGCATGGGAGGACTGGAGGGATGGAGCATTGTTCGCTTGGGGGCGATGAGTCGCCGGCTCGTCTCAGCTAATTCGTTCACTCACACTCACACACACTCACTCACTCTCATTCACTCACACTGCCTATTCTGAGGAGAAATGACTCAGGTGTCAAGAGTAAGCGTTGCACACGTACTATACGTAATGACTACCGTCCTGATGGTGGTTACGACTACACTAACCTAAGGGGGTAGGGGGAGGTGAGCGTTATGGCAACTTGGTCAGCGCGGGTGCAGGTCCCAACTGAGCATTACGCCGGGACAAGCGGTGACGTGCAGAACATAGTTATCATGCATTACCTTCTTTGTTATATTAATTATTCCCGTGAAACCTTTATGAACCACCCAAAGTTAATCCTAAAGGGCGAAGGAAGGTATCCGGAGCTGTCTATGCAAAGCAGACGCTCGGATCTTCCTCGGCCGCCCACAACACCGCCAGCGGGTTGGAAAATAAGTGATATAGTGTTTTTCGGCTGCGCCCATCCGGCCCCCGCCCGAGCCTTCTCCAGGAACACAGGGGAGGGAACCAGCTGTAACAGCGGAAGACGACAACTTACAGAAAGTTAAGACGCAACACACACACACACACACACACACACACACACACACACACACACACACACACACACACACACACTGCTGCTGGTGTACAAGCTGGACGATCCGACGACGTGACTCGCTGGCGGGGCCGCCGGCCAGATGACCCAAGGTGAGGCACCATCCATGCCCGCAGCCGCCTCCTGCAGTGACTGTGGCGCCTGAATGCCCGGCCGCGACTCACCGTGCGCGCCGCGGCTTGTGACGGAGGGGACGGGGGTGATGCATGCCTGTCGCCCGTCACTGAGGTGCAGCAAGACGCCTTGTAGCCCATGACGCTTGCAGTTGTAGCCTCGCATCGCGCTCCTTGGCTCGTCTGGTGGTGAAGTGGGGAAGGGTGTGGCGCTTAGAAGAGTCCCTTCTTGTGCATGAAGGCTGGGTTGTCATACGTGGAGGAGATGATGGATCGCGTGTCGCCATTACTCCTGAACCGCAGGCAAAGGAAGGCAGACATGAGGCACGACACGATGAGTATTGCCAGCAAAACGATGAGGGTCGCTGCAAACCCTGGCGTGGACATACAGATAAGGCCAGATTGGTCTTCCATCTGCGGCGCCACCAGCGTTGATGTCTCAGATTCCCGCAGTTCGGCCTCGGTGCCTCCTTTCTTGTCTTGCACGAAGGCCAAATCACGAATTGACACAACTTGAATAACGCGGTTAACTCCAATGTCCTTTTGTTTGTCTGCCTCTTCCTCTTCTTCAGTTTTTTCTTCTTTTTCTTCGTCTTCGCTTTCATTTTCGACTTCTCGCTTGGCTCGACCAGGCACATCGTAGCTGTCACCAGGGATAACACCGCCGGCGCCGCTGCACTGTTCGGGGCACTGGTAACGGCAAATCTGGATCGTGCACTGGAAGTGAACCTCCATAGAGTCTGGGAACTTGAACGCCTGGAAGTGAGCATATGAGAGAACAGATGCCGATGATCCAAAGTTCTTGATTTTGGTGAACTTGGACATGAGCTTGGGGCGACTGACACAACCACGCTGATCCACTAGCTGGATAGGTGCCCGCTTACCGTCATGCGCCATGCAATTGCGCACCAGCATGTCGAATTTGTTGTCATCGTCCTTGATGGCCAGCACCATGGTCATGGTCTGGCCAATCTTGACCAACCCAGACACCTCTGAGGCCCACGGTCCTTTGCCCACCTGGATCTGCATCCAGCATCCCACGTTATCACCGGCGAAGTCTGCGCGAACCACATCTAGCATGTCCACGGGGAACGGTCGGAATGTAACAGACTTCTCATACTGGTCGTGCCATGTGCACCTCAGCTTACGTGCTTGGTCCCACACCTCCTGCACCTGAGGGTCGTATTGCACGACGATGGTGTTCTCAAAGTAAGTGCCTGAGCCACTTTGGCTGCCGTAACCGTACAGACCGTTCTCAGTGTTGCCAGTGGTGCCGCACGCATTGATCGAAATATCGAAGGTTGCCTGCGAGCGGCCCAGACCCGCCGGCAGGTGTACGCAATTCACGTTGCTGTAGTGACCCTTGCTGAAGATGATGCCATAGAAAGGCTTATCAAAGGTAATACTGATCTTCATTAAGTTCTTTTCGCATTTTACATCAAGAGAAGTTATCTTGGGCATCTCCGGGGCGGCGGTGGGCCAAGGGTCAGCGGGTCCTAGAGCCTCTGGTGGCACGTAGGCGTTGGCTGAGCCAGACACGTCGGCGTCGGGAGAGTGGCCGATGCCGACATTAAACGAGGGCGGCGGCGGGGGTCCATTGTAGAGGGACTGAGATGGTGGGGGAAGGACTTGTCCTCCGAGGTGCACTGACGAGGCGACACCCTGGAGAGGCGCTGGAGCAAAGGTAGCAAGAGAGGGTTGAGGAACGATGGGACCACCGCCATGGTTGTGACCCTTGCCAGTACCACCACCACCTCCCACAGTAAAAACATCGCCGGGCTTGGGGGAGCCGTAGTCAGGACCAATTGGTGAGGGCGGCGGCCCATTGTAGGTTTGATGAGGAGGAGGCTGGGCGTGAGGAGCGGGGCCCGAGTAGGTGATGGATTTAGGTGGGGGTGGAGGGGGGCCAGAGTAGGAAGGCGGAGGCGGAGGAGGAGGATGATGCAGGGGCTTACGTGGACCAGGTACTTTGAATGCAGGACCTACAGGATGCCTTGGTTTGAAACCTACAGAAGGAGGAGGGGGAGGAGGAGGAGGAAGACCATGACCATGCTGTCGGAGACCTGGACGTCGCTTGTGTTGGCCTTGGTGATGTCCTGAGCCACCGCCGTCCTTGGCTTTGGCGTACTGTCTGCTGGGAGGGCCAGGAAGAACAAGCTTGCCAGGGTAGACAGGGACGTTGATGGGCACTGGGATGGCCATTGGATAGGGCTTCCCAACGGCCACGTGACGGTCTACGGACTCCACCGCAATCTGGTCCGCTACTACCTTGCCTTCAAACATGTGACCATCGTCATCAGGGAGGGCGGCCGCCATTCGGTTCTGAGCCACATTAGGGTTGAGTTGCCCGGAGGAAGCGTCATCCTTCTCCTCCTGGTCCTCGCTGCTCGCCACCTGCAAGAAAAATAAAAGCGTTACTATTATAGGTACATACATACCACCAGGGTGTCAGCACACACGTCATTCATTTTCCCTGTAAAGGTCATTATGTTGATTATATTGCTATACACACAACCTCAAACGTTTCACTGATCACGGGGTTGTCATCCCCGCAGTTCACCGCCCTGCACCACACACTGCAAACAAGACCCCTTAAACGCCCTCCATTGTATGTTTATGGAGGAGAAACCCTCCATAAAACATCATCATTCACTAGAATTTTTTTTTCTCTCTCTCTCTCTCTCTCTCTCTCTCTCTCTCTCTCTCTCTCTCTCTCTCTCTCTCTCTCTCTCTCTCTCTCTCTCTCTCGCATTTACTTAAGGGAGCGGCACCTTTAGGGGCGTTTTCTTTTCTTTTCATTCATTTTCCGTCCTTGGCCTCGCCTCTTTTGGGGTTAATAAAAACATTCCTATGATAACCTTTCGAAACATACAAAACAAAGTAGCATTTTGGAAATGTTCTACTTTTATCTAAGTGTGAGTATTCTTCTTTCCTTCTTTCCTGCCTCCTCCTCTTCCTCTTCCTCCTCTTCCTTCCTACTATGTCATTCGAAGTTATCTATACGAATACGATCATCCCCTGACCCGTATATAAGATAGAGAAAGAAGAAGAAGAAGCATGCAGAAGAAGAAGAAGAAGAAGAAGAAGAAGAAGAAAAAGAAGAAGAAGAAAACGAGGAGTTGAGGAGGAGGAGGACTGGGGGACGAACGAAACACTGTAGGAAGTGAAGCCGCATCGCAGGCTGCCTCGCGGTGATCATGTTTGGAATGTAAATGAGGAGGCGTCCCACAAAGTTTTGCTCAGTCAAGCCGTCTCGCTGTCCGACTTTCTCACAAACTATGTAAATGATTCCTTGGGCAAAATCAGATTGTGCTATTGATAAAAATTCCTGGGTCATCGCACTGGGCGGCTCTGAGGCAGGATGCTGTGAGGGGTGAGGAAGAAAGGTAAGATAAGGAAGCTAAGTGTGAGTTAGCTTCCATGCAGACACCACTTGCTGACTACCAAACAGCATGTCAGCAAGTGTCAGCAGAAGTCAGGATGAGGTGGTGGTAGTGGTGGTGGTAGTGGGGAAGTCAGTGACACACAGACCTTGCCTTCCCGTACTGCACACCAAGCCAGGCCACTCCACCACCTCCACCACCTACTCCTTCCCTTCCTTCCTCACCCACGGCCACAACACTCTTCCATCTTCCTCCTTCACCGTGATGTAACTCTCCTCCTCTTCCTCCTCTTGTTCCTCCTCCTCCTGCCAGCTTCCCAAGGGCGGGTGTGTCTACTCACAAGAGGAGGAGGAGGAGGAGGAGCTCTTTGTAAAAGCAATAACTCAACAGTCATGCACATTCTTCGAACATGTCCAGCACATGACTAAATACCACTGGTGTGTTTGCAAGGCATCACAGTAACAACGTACACACACACACACACACACACACACACACACGTACACATATATACAGAGAAAGAGAGAGAGAGAGAGAGAGAGAGAGAGAGAGAGAGAGAGAGAGAGAGAGAGAGAGAGAGAGAGAGAGAGAGAGAGAGAGAGAGAGCAGAAAACTAATTAACTACACAAAACCACTTTTAATTAAACAGCAATGCCTTACAGCGTCCATTATGCCAAAGAAAGAATAAACCATCCACAATCATGATCTTGTAACTCCTCCCATCTTGCCCTTCCACCATCTTCCTCCACCTCTTACTCCACCACCAAAACGTCCTCTTGTCTTGGGAGTGTGTAGAAATCTCAACGTGACTCATGCAGGCCGCCACTACCGTCACCGTCACCGCCACCCTCTTCGTCTGCACACCCCTTACCCTGCGGGACTCCGGGAACTCTTTATCACCTCTTTATGGTACGTTTTATGACCTCCCACGCTTTCCACAGCTAATAGGAAAGCCTCTCACTGCTCCTCCATATTCAAGGAAGTAAAGACAACGCCGGCGCCATTACCCAGTTAACAGGAGGCACCGTTATCAGAGACGGAGTTTGGATATTCATTAAAACGTGATGAAAGAAAAGGTAACAGGGCAGATAATGTTAAGATAGAGGATAAGGCGTCGTTGTGTCAGGCTTGTGTGACGGTGCTGTGAGGGGTTTGTGAGAGGCAGTGAAGTAAAGCGAAGAGGTGAAGATTAGATGAATAGAAAAGGCAAGATAAGACTGACAAGTGAGGTCTGACAGGTTTGTGGAGATAAAAACTACGGCGTTGATTGTTCCGTCAGGTTTAGGGACGTTAATGTGAACTGCTGATGATGATAAGCGAGATACGAGTGTTGGACAAACAGCACTACGACTCTTGTGCAAGTGAAGGGAGGCGCCACACTGCTGGGGAGTAAGACAGCCTTTCATTCCTTTTGTTTTGAGGAATAACAAGACAAGGCAAACAGGATGGAAATACACTAAGTGGCACATGGACTGGTTGCTGAAATTGGTCTCTTTCAGCCTGTGAGCTTGACAAGGGTAAAGACCTCTTACTCGGGACGCGGGGCCAACGGCGAGACCAAGGTTACCACAGATTACCTTTGCCAGGTTTCTCCAGGTAACCCTTAATGAAGCTTGACTCTTTCTCCTTAAGGCGCGGCAGTTGTTGAGACTTTTCACCTGTTTTTTTTTCGTAAGGCTTAGCTAATCTGCTTTTCATGTAACAAAAAGATAGAAAAAAAAGGCCCGTAAGGGAGCAAGAGTGACAATGAACTGATGAATATTTAGAGAGTTTTGCAACGGAGGAGGAGGAGGAGGAGGAGGAGGAGCTGGGGCAGGAGGAGCAGGAGCTGGGGCAGGAGGAGGATGGTGAAGGGAAGGGTGACGCAGGTCCTGGCTGAGTTAATTTAGCTTTTGATACGTCAGGGTGTGAGCGTGTTGTGGTTCCGAGTGTAGCTGTTGTTTGAGCCTCGGTTATGCCCTCTCACCTCGACCAAGACCCCTTCTCCCGGCAGTAAACCTCCCTTGCTCTAATGAGTACATCACCTCGCTGCTTCACTATGGAAATACAGAACGACTCCTCTTTAAACCATACACAGAATTAATTAATACCATGACGGGAAGAAAGTTAGTATAATAAACAGCTAGACAATTGGACAAGTGGACAGGTAAGTTTTAAAGGTCATTATCAACTTGGTCGCACCTGCCTTTCCTTCAGTGCCTCTTATAAGCTGGCATTACCGTACACACTTTGCATCCCACAAGTCTTAGTGATAGGGTCTGTTAATCTTGCCATCACCAATCACAAGTAATCGTACACACCTGACGCTAACCTAGGCAGGTGTAGCCGCATGGTGCTAATACCGTATACACAATATCAACTTATATGGCTAGTGATTATTTCAGCGGGAGGCACTACGAGGTCATTCTCCTTAAAACTTACGAATTTGTTGCACGAAAACATTGTAAATAAAATAAAAAATACAGGCTTTAAGACATTCAGGAGGGCTGCCACAAATAGTTGTTCCCACCGTTACCATCCAAGTCCCCCACAAACTAGGCGTGGACCGGGATGGCGTGACCTAGCAGACGGTGCTCTAGTTCTCATGAGTCCCGTATAGAATTGAGGCTTCCATCACTGGGGCTAGAGTCGCGACAGGGCGGGGCGGGACGGGACGGGGCGGGGCGGGGCGGGGCGGGGTAGAGCGGTGAAGAGCAGCCATTTGGTAGTAAGTCAACGTATGTGGCTTAGCGGAAACGGTTGTTGACGAATTGCAAAAGGAAGGTTAGTAAGGGCACGACTCGTATGCAGTGAAGCAGGAAAGAGGAGGAAAGGGACAAAAGGAAGAATATACAGTGTGGCACCGGGTCTTGAAAAATATATTGTATCATTGTATGTGGTAGGAATGAAAGGTTGAATATAAAAGGTTTGGAAAGACGAAAAATATAAATGCAGGGAAGCCTCATGACAGAACATTTTGTAGTTAGTGATTTAGAATGGAAGGTTGGATGCAGAAGATTTGCAAGGACTTAGCGATGAATATTGGAGATTTGAATGCAGATGTGGAGCTTGTTAGATGTGTGTGTGTGGTGTGTGTGTGTGTGTGTGTGTGTGTGTGGGGTTTGTGAATAAGAGAGAGAGAGAGAGAGAGAGAGAGAGAGAGGAGAGAGAGAGAGAGAGAGAGAGAGAGAGAGAGAGAGAGAGAGAGAGAGAGAGAGAGAGAGAGAGAGAGAGAGAGAGAGAGAAAGGAGGAAGTTGTCCCACATTTCAAAGTGCAGGATCATGTCTCCTGAGGCTGTAAGTAGACCCCTTTCCCTCCATCTCTCCTTCCCTCCCTTCTCCCTCCATCTGTCCTTTCTTCATCTGTCACATCACTAATCTCAGTAGGATTTAAAGGAACAACAGAATACTTGCCATCACTTTTACAACACATACTACCTCTTATAGGATTCTCTACTTCATTCTCTATCTATCTATCTCCCTTTCTCTCTCCTCTTGTTGTTAATGCTCCTGCTGCTGCTGCTGCTGAAACACTACTGCTCTAGTTAATTTTGTTCTTCTCAATACACCTGCTGCCTCTCCCCATCCCACCTGCTGTCTCTCCTCACTCCAGTCTGTTACTTATTTCCACTCTCTTCATTTGCCTCCCATCTCTTCCCGCTCCATCTTCTTACTGCGCTGCTGACAAACTCCGCAGAAGGAAACGACGAGGTGTTAAAGCTTAGTACGTCAGTCCAGCGCTGTCATTAACGCACTCACAACAGGACGAGAACATTCAAAAAGAGGAGAAGGAGGAGGAGGAAGAGAACGAGGAGTCTGCAGGGTGAGGATGGGGGAGGTGCATGAGGATCAGCTTCGTCATCGTTGGGTGATGTCGGTGCCTCTGTGATGCTTCCCGTAATGAATAGACTTGGTATCCGAAGGCGCCGACTCGCTGTTTTTACCGCGCTGGACGGTATTGTTGGCGGGCTGGCGGGTGGGTGGGTGCGTCCTCTTAAGCCGAGGGTCAGAAATGAGGCTAATGGGAGGGGGGGGGGAATGGCACCATCTGCGGCTGGTCTAGTATTGGTAAACAACTCACAGGAGAAGATAGACGCATGTGCATATTTATGTCTGTATTCTTCTTGTGGCTGGCACGATACGAGGGTCATATAGGAATACATAAGAGTGCATTGCCTGTCACATGCACAAGGCCCTATGGAATGCCCTGCCGTGGCCTCCTGACACCAATATCTCTTCAGGATGTGAAATGTCACTTTTGGTATTTGTGGGTCTTCCCTTCCTTCCTTCCTTTCTTCCTTCCTTCCTCTAAGTTATGCACCTCCTATCGTGTAAGGAGGAAGAGGAATTGAAGGGAAGAAAGAGACAATGGGGCCGCGACAAGACAACCTGCCAGCCATCTCAGGATAACAGTATGCATTATACATACAGGACAACATTATACATTCAGATCAACACATTCACCGGCATTATATATTCACTAACATTAATACATTATTTACATTCCATATTCACGGCACTCCTCAGCCTTTCTATGGAGGAAAAGTTAAGGGTTCCTAATCGCATTTATATGAACAGTACGTGGAGTGGCGATCCATTGAAATTTCTTCTTATTATTACTATTTTGTGTGCAGCTTCACGCCTATTGATAACTATAGTCAGAAAGTAAGAAAAGGCGAAGATACAAGAGTTACAAGATAAAGGAGTTAAGAAGAGAAATGGATGATACTAGTAGTAGGAAAAGGAAGTTAAAAGATATAGGAAAATAATAATCATATAAGTCAGCATAAAATCTGCTGATTCAGAAGATTCACAGATGTCAAACTTGTAACTAGTACGCTGACCTAAACCAGAAAGCAAAGGCAACACTTAAACCTTCAAGCAAAAAAAGAAGCACAAGAGTCAGCTTAGAGGCAACTCTTACAGAAAGTCATGAGTACAGTGTTGTTAAACTTATAATTTGTGTAAGCTTATAAGGAAAAAGGCAGCTGAGTGTCTTAATAAGGATGGCGGGATGAAGACTGCAGATGAGGAAGAAAGGAAGGAAAGGATGAATATAAATGAATACAAAGGAATACAAACAAACAGCAACTGACCTGTTAGTCTCAGAATACTTTACCGGCAGTAAAGATTTATTGAGTAACATAGAGGACTTATAAATCATATTTTTTACTTCCTTTAAAATTCCAGGAGAAATTATGTACGATCCAAGGATGCTTACTTCAAATGTGTTCATTGTATACAGGATGTAACTTTCCATAAAGAAGAAAGGATCTATGAAGTACGTCTCGTGTTAAGCCGAGGGAGTCAGGAGCTCTAGAGAATTATCTGTTTTGTGTAAATAATGAAGCAAAATAGCTACTAATAATATCAGCCATTTTGTTTTCATTATTAGCATGGTGGCCATTTTCCATAACCAGAAGGCTTAAAGAAGCAGGAGGAGCAGGAAGAGGAAGAGGAGGAGGAGCAGCAGGAGAAAGAAGAATAAAAAAGGTGTCATCTTAAAGTCAGCTTATACAATGAAGTGAGGCTTAACCCCAATGGTAGACAGGTGTGTGAGTAATGAGGCGGCTATCACTTGTACAGGGTGGGTGGCAGGTGGTGGTGGTGGTGGTGGTGGTGGTGGTGGTGGTGGTGGTGGTGCAGGTCACGGTGATGATGGTGATGAGGGAAGATTAGAAGAGTAGGAATGAGAACTAGAACATAAAGAACGCGATGGGGAATAGGAAAGAAAAATAATGAAAGCTAAGATGAACACACCCCCAGAAGAAAGAAAAGAGTGAAAAAAACAAGAAATACAAAAAGAAAGAGAAAATGATAGAGAAAAAAAAAATAATACAAAAAAAGAGACATACATAACTTTGCTTTTGTGTATCAC
>JAPQNM010000040.1:10200583-10203083 GCA_029783475.1 Metacarcinus magister
GCTTATCACTATGTTTAAGGTAAGTGACCGGTTGGAATAATACTAATAGCAATACTTTTAGTACTACTACTACTACTATACAAAAAACAATAATAATAATGACAATAATGATAGTAATAATAATAATATAATAATAATAATAATAATAATACCATAATGATTCAAGAACAGCAAAAAACAACAGTAGTAATAACAACATTAATAATAACAATAATAATAATGATAACAAATTTCAATAACAACAACAACAACAACAACAACAACAACAATAATAATAATAATGATGCTCACGTCCCGCACTAAACAAGGATGGAATTACAAGACGGATCAGGCCTCGAGAATGACACTAAGAACACACTGACCACCACCACCACCATTACAACCCTCATACCCATACCCAACACCACCCAAATACCCACCTTCCTGCCCCATCAAAATAAACACTAAAATTAGAAAACCTTGAAGTTAAAACGAAAAACAAGATAAAACTGCGATTAATTTGTTACTATTTTTAATATTTATACGAGTGTTGTTATATATATATTTTTTGTATTTAATGTTGAATGTATGAATAACATTAAGAGTTACTTGATCTCTGTATGTAAATAAGTATGTATGTATGTATGCATATGTGTGTGTGTGTGTGTGTGTGTGTGTGTGTGTGTGTGTGTGTGTGTGTGTGTGTGTGTGTGTGTATATGTAGGTATATGTAGGTCTATGTAAGTTTTCCTGTCACATACACATTGACAGGATGCTGCGGTTATGCCCCTTCTTCCCCCCCCTCCCCCTTCCCCCTCCTTGCCTCCCCTACCCGCGGGACATAAAGGGGGGTTAAGGGAAGGTTAGGGGAGGGGGAGGACCAGACAATGGTTGACAAGGGGGTGACAAGTGGAAAGAGGGGGGCACAATCTCTCTCTCTCTCTCTCTCTCTCTCTCTCTCTCTCTCTCTCTCTCTCTCTCTCTCTCTCTCTCTCTCTCTCTCTCTCTCTCTCTCTCTCTCTCAGTAGCCTCGTTAATACTGACAAATTAACTCACTCACACATCACAAATATCATCATTATCGATATTATTAGTCCCTCTAGGTAGCTAATTGCTTAATTTATGCTTGCAAGTCAGTCATCATTATCATAACCATCAATATCACCACCACCACCATCACCACCACCACCACCACCACCACCATCACCATCACGGCCATTACTGCAACTTTTAAATCTGCATTATTTTTTTATTATTGAATTTATAATTTGATTGGTTAGTTTCACTCTTATCATAATGTAGTATTGCATGAAATTGATCGAACTGGCTAAAGAATGGGGACAATGGTGTGTGTGTTGGGAAGGGGGGGATGAGGTTTGTATAAGAATGCAGGTTGAAAATAAACATGAACTAAAACTATATTAATCAAACCGACAGACACCGTTTTCTATATTCTACATTTATCAAATTATCTGTTTATCCATTCACAAACGTTGACGGAGCACCTGACTCGTTTTATTTACTTATTTATTTATTTACTTATTTATTCAACGACCGAAATCAGACCAGCGAGCAACAGGAAAGCATAGCAAATATAAAATAAATAAATGAAAAGGCTGCTAAGTGACGCTGCATAAAGGTAGGGAGAAGAGTCACTTGTTATTGATTGTACTGCTCTTTTTCTTCTCTTTTCCTGCGGTTGAGGTGAAACAGTGGTGGTGTTTGTGGTGAGCAGGTCAGGTGACGCCTCCCCGGCAGGAGGCCAAGTACCGCTACCTGACTACCTAACCTATCTTCAGCTGCTGGTGCTTCTACTGCTACTACTGCTGCTGCAATTATAACAACAACTACTACTACTACTACTACTGCTACAATTTTCTTTCTATTTCTACTACTTCTACTACTAATACTACCATAACTTTCACCATTGCCATAGTTACAATTACTCTTATCATCGTTACTGCAAATAGTGTCGTAGTAGTATTAGTAGTAGTTGATGAAAAAATAACTTCAATAACAACAACCATAATGAACATCACACGTACACACAGAACACACAACGTCTTCAAACACAACTTTTCCATGACGAGCAACAAGTCCAATGAAGTGTGTGTGTGTGTGTGTGTGTGTGTGTGTGTGTGTGTGTGTGTGTGTGTGTGTGTGTGTGTGTGTGTGTGTGTGTGTGTGTTCGTGACTGTGCTTGTGTGTGTGTATTAAGTGTCCAGGAAAGAAGAAAAGAAAAAAAATACACCTGCAGTAGTTATGGTGGTAATATCTCTCCCTTCCTCTCCCTCCCCTCACATTTCTGCCCTCACGTCCTGTCACGCCCGTCACACAAACACACCCTTAGGACCTCCGCCACGCCCTTCCCCATGCACTCCGCGGTCCCCCTACCCAACCCACACACACACGCACCCAAGTCCACACCCTAGAGCTAACATACTCCTGTTAACACACTCGCTCGGAGGAAAACTTGACAGGAAGAAGAAAAATAATGGTTTGATATTGTGTGAGCGGAATG
>JAPQNM010000040.1:10208083-10218083 GCA_029783475.1 Metacarcinus magister
CTCTCTCTCTCTCTCTCTCTCTCTCTCTCTCTCTCTCTCTCTCTCTCTCTCTCTCTCTCTCTCTCTCTCTCTCTCTCTCGCTCTCTCTCTCTCTTCATCGCGCTTCGGGGACGAGGTTCTCACGCTTAGGAAGGGAGAGTCTGCTTCGACGCTTTCTCTCAGCGCGCACGCTCACACACACACACACACACACACACACACACACACACACACACACACACACACACACACACACACACACACACACACACACACCATTGCTCCTCCTTGACCTCCTTCTCACATCTTGACGGAATTTGCTTCAGGATGAGTCAATATTATGCTCTTTTCCCCTATACTCTCTCTCTCTCTCTCTCTCTCTCTCTCTCTCTCTCTCTCTCTCTCTCTCTCTCTCTCTCTCTCTCTCTCTCTCTCTCTCTCTCTCTCTCTCTCTCTCTCTCTCTCTCTCTCTCTCTCTGCGACATAATGCTTTCAATTCATGTGTATTTAATTCTCTCAATAATTAAATACTTTTGAAATTGGTTACATGTATGTATTATTATCTTTGTAGAGCGGCACATAGCGGTCTCTCTCTCTCTCTCTCTCTCTCTCTCTCTCTCTCTCTCTCTCTCTCTCTCTCTCTCTCTCTCTCTCTCTCTCTCTCTCTCTCTCTGAAGTGACAAGAGACACGTGTTCTGATAACAAGGTTGACGTCACGTGTAAACATTATTCGTGTGTGTGTGTGTGTGTGTGTGTGTGTATGTGTGTGTGTGTGGGTGTGTATGCAGGTGATGTCATGGTACGTGCCTTCCCCACCTTCCGTGCACGCCCACCAAGAGGCAAGTTCACACAGTTACGCCGACGTGCACGGAGGCTTACTAGGGCGTGAAGGACCCAACAACTAGACACAAGGCACAAGGCACTAGTAACACAGATGATTCACGTTTAAACAACACAAGTAAACACGTGTTGGGCCGCTACCGTACGTAAAATATTTCCTTCCACCTTAAAAATTTGTGGAGATGTAAAAAGAGGAGGATGAATACACACGAATACAAAGGTGATAGTAAACAGTAGTACAAGTGGTCCTAACGAGGCTATTTGACGGAACTACACGACTTAACTATCCAATAAACATGTACGGTAGTTAGGAGGTAAAATTGACGTGAAAATTAAACTAAGAGAGTGGAAGTAGAAGAGAGAAAGATAAAAATGCTTATCTCATCTGTAATCTAATAAAATCTACAAATGTTTGAGTAATGCTTTGTGGAAGAGAAAAAATATGAGTTGTGAATTGATTACTAAGCATCTGTTAATAACTATAATGTCCACAATATAACTGTTCCACATATTCACAACGAAATCGGACTAGAACCGTTTGTCGACAATCTGCAATCCGTTATTCCGAGTGATAATACATTGTTCGAGTATAAAATAGTCGTTTATATTAATGAGAAGGAGGAGAAGGAGGAAGGAGAGAAAGAATCGGAGGAGGAGGAAGAGGAGAGGAAGGAGGAGGAGGAGAAGAGAAGGAGGAGAAGGAGGAAGTTCGACAATTGCATATTTACCAGTAAGATGCGAAAGACAGACATACTGGTAATAAGCAACAGAAAGGAGGAGGAGGAGGAGGAGGAGAAAATAAATGAACACTTACCAAAGGGAGGAGGAGGAGGAGCCCCAGCCAGCACGTGCTCCACACCTTCATCTCCGCTGCTCCCGTCCTCTCTACCTGCAACAAACAAACAGACAAACACACACCCGTTAGTATATCAAGGACAGCAGTGGTGAGGTGATGATGATGATGATGATGATGATGATGATGATGATGATGATGATGATGATGATGATGATGATGATGATGATGATTATGGTGATGGTGGTGGTATAAAAAACAATAACAATAGCAATAATACACATAACATCACAGCGAGACCGAGACCAAAACGAGGACATGAATGAATGAATAAGGAATCTTGACCATATTCCTCTTACACTTCAAGGTCAAGTTAGGTCAGGCCAATCAAGGTCAAATTATAAAACAATTAAAACTAAGTGAGGCTAGGATCATTATGTAGGTTATTAGTGTTTGAATTAGTGTTATTTAATCTTTCAATATCCATTTCATCCGTGTGTTGGGGAGGTTGCAGGAAGGGTGACAGGGGAAGGGGTGGAGGTGAGAGGGTGAGGCTGTACCAGGCTCGGGAAGGGGAGTGGAAGGAAGGGGAATGTGAGGGGAGTGAGGGGAGGGACGGAGGGGAGGAGGGACCAGCTAGCCGCAGACATACTGATAACTGGGAGGGCGTGGGAACAAGAGCGTTATTTTTTCAACCACTAAAAGCCTCACTTACTCATTCACTCATTCACTCACTCACTCACTCACTGTTCCTCCTTCGTTCACTGATTTCCTTCCTTCTTCCCTCTCTCTCACACACACACACACACACACACACACACACACACACACACACACACACACACACACACACACACACACACACACACACACACACACACACACACACACACAAACAGAGTCCACGCGCGCGGCTGGAAAAAGTAGAGTAAATCAAGACCCAGATATACTTGGATCTTGGATTAAATGGAACAAAACTATATAAACAAAGTCCAAGAAACGCAGAAAGTAAAGGAGTGTGAAGCGGAACCACGAGGAGGAAGAGGAGGAGGAGGAGGAGGAGGAGGAGGAGGAGGAGGAAAGGGAGGGAGGAGGCACCCGCACCTTGAACTTGCCGCTTCCTCATCCTCAGCCAACCAGCTGGGATTTCGCTCTCTCGGTCAATGCTACGGTCGCTCTCTCTCTCTCTCTCTCTCTCTCTCTCTCTCTCTCTCTCTCTCTCTCTCTCTCTCTCTCTGCGCCGCGATATTATGCGTGTTTGCTAAATTTGATTGTTAATACAGAGGAGTGATTCTTCATCTCTTTAGGCGTCAGAAAGGAAGGAAGGAAGGAAGGAAGGAAGGAAGGAAGGAAGGAAAGTATGTGTGTGTGTGTGTGTGTGTGTGTGTGTGTGTGTGTGTGTGTGTGTGTGTGTGTGTTATCATGTTTCATTATCTAAACACATTAATCTGCGAATTACTATTGACATTCTCTCTCTCTCTCTCTCTCTCTCTCTCTCTCTCTCTCTCTCTCTCTCTCTCTCTCTCTCTCTCTCATCAGCGTGACCCGTCCAGCGGCCTACCTCGGTGACCCACATGCTGCCAGAGGAGAAGAGAGGAGGAGGAGGAGGAGGAGGAGGAGGAGGAGGAGGAGGAGGAGAGAGGAGTCGCAGAAGTACTGGAGATCGGGTTGGCCTGGCACACTTTTGTCACTTTTTCTTTTTTTTCTTTTTCCATTTTTTTTTTCCGTGGATCTTAGCCATCTGCAAGTTTTCGAGTGTTTGTGAGAAAATTATGAAATGCTTGTTAGTCGAACGTTGGTTGAGCTTTTTCTTTTTATAACCCGCCAAGTATTTGTTTATATTTTTTCCTTGAGGCTATTTTTGTTAGTTAGGCCTTGTTGAGTCTCTTCTCTTTGCACACACAGACACAGACACACACACACACACACACACACACACAAGAAAGACTAATAATATGAAACAAGTGTGATTCCTTTCCTTTCCTTTCCTTTCATTTCCTTCCTTCCTTCTTACAGCTTTTTTTTTATACATTTCTCAGGCCATTTTAAGAGATGCTATTTATATATTTTTTTACGTAACATTTAAGGTCTTATCACAGATTATTAAAGGAGAAACATAGCTGCTTAGTGTTTTCTAGAATAATCTCTTCCTATCTTTCATTTAGGAGTTAGATTTCAAGACGATTATTTCCTGCAATCTCTTATCCCTTATCATTCCTTCCCTTCACGCACTCACATATCAATTTCCTTTCTTATTATTCCTACTACCTCTCTATTTCCTTCCTTCCTTCCTGCTGTACTACTCTCTATGCATTGATTGACAGCTTCATTTCAAAGAGACACGCACTTCATCCCGCTCGGGGCACTCTTAGTCTCTTGAACTTGACTCTACCTGACAGCACGAGGCGAGGTGAAGTGATGGATGGATAGAGAGGAATAGTAGTTACATCAGGTAGTACTCAAGTGGATGGGTGGATTTGATAGTTACTTAATTGAAGGTATGGTGGGTGGATTTACTCATTATTTGGTTCGGGATGGGCTATTATTATCATTATTATTATTATTATTATTATTATTATTATCATTACTACTACTACTACTATTATCATGAACAGCATAGTCATAAATATATTGACTTAATAATTCAAGGCAGCATTGGATGTAACATTTCACTTATCTAATCTAATCTGCACACGCCTAAATCTTGTCATTATCAGGATATAGTTTATCTTAATGGTTCACTCATCTCTACCAGTGCTCTACGTGACACCTTCATACACAATTCCTGATGTGTGAGCGGGTCTTCTCGTCATCTTTTGTAACATTTGTCACGTCTTACTCGTCTTGGCAACGTGTGTAATAAACAGACACACACACACACACACACACACACACACACACACACACACACACACACACACATCACGCCCTCATTATCACCACCAACGTTATCATCAACATCATCATCATCATTATTTATCACTGCTGTATGAAGTCTTACATTTTTTTTAACTGATTTATTATCTTCATTTAACATAATGTTTTTCTAACGTGAGAAATATTGTTTTAATGTATTTTTGAATTATGTTGAACGTCTTTTATATTACGGGATTGAAGATAACTTCCCTCTCTCTCTCTCTCTCTCTCTCTCTCTCTCTCTCTCTCTCTCTCTCTCTCTCTCTCTCTCTCTCTCTCACACGCACACATGGTAATTGTCTTCCTTCCTCCTTCCTGATTCAAGCATCGCATTACATTATAATCTGAAACAACCACTTCCACATCACATCCTTTTCTCTTTACCTCACCACTTCACACACTCACTCTTCCACATCACCGCGCCACCACATCGCTGCGAGTCACCATTTCAATAAAGTTTCTTAGCACCATTTCCACGCCATTGACCCATATCACCCACCCACCGTGTTACCCATTATCTATACATTTCACCGTACGAGGAGTTGACGTTAGGAAGAAAAAAAAGAGGAAGGAAGAGAAAGAGAGATCTATACACGTATGGATATGAACAATAACAGGTGGAGTGAGGAATGAAAACAAACACCACCACCACCACCACCACCTCTACCACCACCACCTCCACCATTACCCTCACGTCAGCGGGGCAGCAGAAGGAGGGCACCCGGATCATACGCGGATGTTGTTGGCTGAATTTTACTTGCGCGCGAAGCCATTTCCTCTACTCTCACCCCCCCCGCGGGCCACTTCCCAATGAGGAGGAAAAGACGAGGTGGAGAAAAGGTGAGGAATAAGACGAGAACGACGAGGACGAAAACGGAGAGGATAGTGATGAGGAGGGATATAGGATGAGAGAAATGAGGAGAAGGAAGGAGGAAGAATGGAGGAGAAGGAAGGAGGAAGAATGGAGAAGAAGGAGGAATGGAGAAGGAATAGAGGAAGGAGATAATTTACAGATGTGTTTAACTTTGGATTTGATTAAACGATATTTTCTCCCTCTCCTACCTCGTCCTCAAGCTTGTAAAGAAGAAGAGGAGGAGGAGGAGGAGGAGGAGAGGAGGAGGAGGAGGAGGAGGAGGAGGAGGAGGAGGAGGAGGAGGAGGTGGTAGTAGTGGTAGAACAAGGTCGGGAAGATAAGAGAAAAAAGTACATGTTTTTGTGATGATTTGCAGTGGAAATGAGGTGAAGAAGAAGAGGAGGAAGAGCTGGATTGGAGGTCAAAGATAGCGGTTGGAGGAGGAAGAGGGGAAAGAGGAGGAAGAGGAAGAGGAGGAAGAGGAAGGGGAGGTAGAGGAAGAGGAGGTAATGTAAAAAATGAATAACAGGAACTTCGAATCATCTTCAACATACAGACGGAATATCTCTCCTCCTCCTCCTCCTCCTCCTCCTCCTCCTCCGTCTCTTCATCATCATTTCTCTATCAATTTTTCATGGCTCATATTCCTTCCATAGACGTGCTATCACCTTCACCCTCCTCACTGTCCCACACGCTCAGCACCTTAGCCATCCCTCCATTCTGCAGACACGATCCAATTTTGAAACTAGACATAATTTCCTCCTCCTCCTTCTCTTCTCTTTGCAAAACATTCGGCGGGAGTTACAACGGCAGCCAGACATCAATCGCGTTCCTGAATCACTCTGCAAACCACCTCAGACCAACATTCACTGTCAAGGTCACTACGGGCCGCGCCTTGCTCAAGGTAACGGTATTTTTATTTTCCAGCAAGTGTCCTCGTGTTCGTTCGTGTTCTCTCTCTCTCTCTCTCTCTCTCTCTCTCTCTCTCTCTCTCTCTCTCTCTCTCTCTCTCTCTCTCTCTCTCTCCTAGCAACTGGCACGACTATTCTTCTTCCTGCATTTCATTAACGGTTTGTATTCCCAGTAACATCGCTTCGTCCCTCCAGTTTCAGCCGTACACGACCTGATGCGATGAGCGATGTGAGGGAGTGAGGGTCGGAAGAGGCAGGTAGTAGTAAAAGCAGAAGTATTCGTAGTAGTTACTTCCTGTTCGCAACAAGCTCACTACTCACGCGTGTCTTGGTCTCCGCTCGCTGTGTTGTGTATCCTTCACTTACTAAATATTAATCCTGCGAGACTGTTTCTGTAGCCCACACGCGGCCGGGGAGGAGGCTGGTTAAACACAGCTAGGTTTGAAAAGATCCAACCACCGTTTACGTTACGTGGAGCCTGTGTATGTTTATGTGTGTATGTGTGGAGGGTCTGGGTTAGGGAGGTAGGGAGGCAGCCTGACACTCACACACACACACCCACACACACACGTCCCCGAGCACTTGCTAATACCTACCGGGGTTCTAGAGACGGGTTACTGTAGTACGTCCACACGGCACTGCTGTTCAAAACTTAATAATGCCGCCGCTGCTGGCTCCGGGAGACCTACTTGATGCGCTACCCCACATTCGACGCCCGCAAGCAACCAACCTCGCGCGTGACGTAAGTAGCACCGCCCCCTCGGCCGCCTACGTCATCAACTTTCTGCGCTGCGATTGGTGGAAGGAAGGCGCCTCGGCATTCGGTCGCGTGATGTCACACTCTGGCTCCTCCTCTTCACCTACATTCCCATCCCGTCCATACATTTTGGCGCCGCCCGCTGCTATGACACGCTCCGCCCCCCTTGGACTCTCCCTCCCGTGCTGGCGTCTAAAATTCCTGAGTGTGTGTGTGTGTGTGTGTGGCGGCCAAACACCTCGTCAGGGCCACTCCCATGCAGCACCTGGCTACTAGTACACCACCCTTACGAGACCTGCTTGCTTACCCACACCCTCATCCACACACCTTGACGCACAGACGCAGACCATATCGTTATTAAAACTCCCTGCATAACAAAATAAGGGACGCACCAACTATACATACAACACACACATTAAGGTCACACAACCTACATAAGAATTAAGGTGACACAGCCGAGTCCACAACATAATATAGGAAAGGAGTAAAATATATATAGTATGAAGAGACGGAGCGGGTACAAAAAATCGACAAAGGGTCACGTAACCTCTTAAAAAGGCAGGAGTGACCCGTAATGCCCTTCGTACGTGTTCCGTGAAGGCGGCTTTCAAAGGATTCACCTAAGGAAGAATTTTTTAATCTTCTCAATTGTGCAAGTGGCGTAGTTTTGAGGTCATTGTAATTTTTTCTTTTAACTCTGACTGACTGTGTGTGTGTGTGTGTGTGTGTGTGTGTGTGTGTGTGTGTGTGTGTGTGTGTGTGTGTGTGTGTGTGTGTGTGTGTGTGTGTGTGTGTGTGTGTGTGTGTGGGTGTGTGCAGAGTTTCTTCTCGTCAGAATGTCAAACTCTTCCTCCTCTACCTCCCACGTACTCATCTTGATGCTACGTGTAAATTCATTCACTGTTAAAATGTTCGTTATTCAGGTGAGAGAAAGTATCAAGAGGCAAACGGATGGTATTATTTCCGGGTGTCCTTTCTTCCTCTTACATCTTTTCTCCTTCCTTACTCCTCTTTCTCAGTCTCTTCCTCTTCTTTACCCTTCCCATCCTCTTCTTATTTTTGTGTCTCTATCAGGATTCTTACCTTATCTCTTTTTTTTTCTTTTTTTTTAACTCTCTCTCTTTCTCTTTCTCTCTCTTTCTCTCTCATTGCTTCGCTTTCTCTCTCCGTGTGCTCTGCAGGACATGGGCAGGACATAGACGCTCACTGTACCCTCGCTAAATTTTCCTGTAAGACAAAACACAAACTGGACACAGACTGAACAAAGCGTCCCATTTATTACTTAAAAAAAACAGACAGGCTGGCCATAGGATCGAATTTCTGTTCTAGTACTAAGTCTCCTATACACCACCCAGGATATATCACATGGTTGAGCATAGAGTATCCGCATCCCGTTAAAATCTAGACATAGGATCTTATCTACTCCTCAAGGACACGTATATAACATGGGTGTGGCCTTGTCCTCCTTTCTTAACAATAACTTAGAAATAGGAGCTTGTAAATACCCTCCAGGACATACACTTTTTATATACCTCTTAAGAAGCAGACTGGACATGAGGTAGGCGTGTCCCCTCGAAGGCAAGGCATGAGAGCCAAGGAAAGTGTTCATAGGGAAGGGTAAAGCAGAGTAACCAAACCTGACCCACTGGACGAAGGTGACCTGATTCTGTCTCCACCTGGCTGGCCCCGCCTCAGGTATTCTCCACTCCTCCTTCTCCTCCTCTTTCTCCTCCTCCTCCTCCTCCTCCTCCTCCTCCCCTTTCCTACTGGTGGTGCCGCCGGCCTGGTCAGCTGATTACTCGTAGTGGTGGTGGTGGTGGTGGTGGTGGTGGTGGTGGTGGTGGTGGTGGTGGTGGTGGTGGTGGTGGTGGTGGTGGTGGTGGTGGTGGTGAATCATGAGTGTGGTGATATGGTGGACTTGGTGAGGTGAATGTGAGTTACGCGGTGGTGGAGGAAATGATGATACTGATAATGATGGTGGTGGTGATAGTAATAAGGTGGTGGTGGTGGTGGTGGTGGTGGTGGTGGTAAGGAAGCCGCTCCCTTCACTATTATTATCATCATCATCATTATCATCATCATCATCATTGTCATCCGTTGCCTCAAAATAAAAGAAAATATATAATAGTAATAATCACCGTTTTTTCATTATTATCATTATCATCCCGTGTCTGTTTGTGTGTAGGCCTACCTGTCTATCTCTGTTTTTTTATCTATGTCCCGTTTTATTCATATTATCAATGTTTCCTCCTTCTTTTCCCCTTTTTTATTTGTATTGCTTGTTTCTCATTTTCCTCTCCTGCTCCTCCATCTCCTCCTACACTAATTTTCCTCCAACTACTCATACAATTCCTCCTCCTCTTCCTCTTCCTCTTCCTCCTCTTCCTCTTCCTCTTCCTTTATCTCCCTTACAAATGCGCTTCCTCCACCTGATCAAACTTTCTCTGTCGCTATCAGTGTTACTTATGAAGAAAAAAAACATTCTTAATACAGCACTTAATATTATGTCATTACTTCATTTATTACTCGAGCACTTCTTAGGCGGCACTTCCATTCACTTCTTTAGACAGGTTGTATTTAACTCTTCATTCCTCTTGATGAATGAAAGTATGAATGCAACACAACACATGTAACGCTTCCCACGCAACGCCTCAACTCTCTCTCTCTCTCTCTCTCTCTCTCTCTCTCTGCCTCTCTCTACAACACGTCATTGTCCCACACGAACTAAGAATTTCTATCCTAAAACACATACACATCCATACACACACACACACACACACACACACACACATTCATATCAACCCCTACCCCCCTATCTCTCTCACACCCCCTCTCTCTCTCTCTCTCTCCTTGATTGTCACGTGAGGTAGATATGATCAGAGTGGAGAGAGATGGAAGGAGACACAGATTCAGATGCATAGAAAATAACAATGGATATCACATCTCACGAA
>JAPQNM010000040.1:10223083-10230583 GCA_029783475.1 Metacarcinus magister
CACCACCATCATCATCATCATCACCACTACCACCACCCATGCTTCCAGTACTAAGATATTACTACTACTATAATTACTACTGTCATTACTTATTGCTTGAAAATGTGTTTATTATTCATACAACTGCTGTGTTTAGGTGTTTCTTTAGATAGTTTATTGACGTGGTTAGCTAGTTAGGTAATTGGAATGAGATCTTTGGGTATAAAGGAAGAAGGGGAGGAGGAGGAGGAGGAGGAGGAAGAGGAGGAGGAGGCAGGAGTGTAAAGTACGTAAGTGAAGGAGGGTAAGGTAAGGTACTTTGTTTTAGTACTCAATAACAAGACTTTCCAATGGTATATGTGTGTGTGTGTGTGTGTGTGTGTGTGTGTGTGTGTGTGTGTGTGTGTGTGTGTGTGTGTGTGTGTGTGTTAATGACTCTGCTATAAGCTAAGGATGCAAATAGAAAACAAAGCGAGTTCCAAAAGTACACATACACACACCCAAACATACACAGGGCCTACCCACACACATAAGCACACACACAGACAGCCGATGAGAAATAATAGTAGTAGTATTAGTGTCAGTATTAGTATTAGTATTAATAGTAATAGCAGTAGTAATAGTAAGTATGTGGTAGCAGCATCACCAGCAAAAGCACAAGAAGTAGTAGTAGTAGTAGTAGTAGTAGTAGTAGTAGTAGTAGTAGTAGTAGTAGTAGCAATATTGAACATATAATCAAATCCTTCGCCCCATGTAAACCAGTATATTATATTACTATTAATATGTGTACACCAGATCGTGTAGACATAGGAGTGTGGTGGTCGGTGCACAGGATGGCGGCGGCCCGTTAAACACACCTACACACACGTACACACACGTACACACTCAAAGTCTTCATCCACTGGCCAGAGATGGAGTTTCTTTTATCATTGCATTATGCACCAGTGGCTGCAAGCACTTGTTGAAACACTCACACACTCACACACACACACACACACACACACACACACACACACACACACACACACACACACACACACACACATAGAATGTCTTGTCACTCCTCGTGCCACTTTCTGTTCCTGTCATGTCTCTAATTTCCTCATAGTTCAGAAATATTTGCCTCAGTCTTCCTTGTGGCAGTGGGCGGTTGATGACCCTCGTATGGAATGATGAGACGCCCGCACCACGCCCGTATCATGCCCGCAGCCTTCACCTGACCCTGAGCGGCATCACCCCGAGGCTCCAGACACACCCCTCGGGATCCATCATCATTGCCCTCCGTCCCACGTCACACTGAGTCATGATTCCCCAAGCATGCAATATCAATTTTCTTTCTTTCTCGAAGCATTTTAGGTTTTTTTTTCAGCGGATTAAAAATTTGCAGAAAACGGAATATTATCAGATGACGTCCTTGAACCAATTTATCATTAGTGTGAAAGCATACTACATACCATCGTTTTATATACCAGCACACAATCATACCCGGAGGAGTGTGCCAAGGACGATGGGTTGGATCAAAAGATGGTGTAGTAGTGTGGTGTGGTGTGGTGTTGTAAGGCGGCGCAGCACACGTCATGGCGGGCACGTCGGGTGAGGTGCATGACGATGACAATAAAAGACAGACACGGTGCTGGTGGTGGTGGTGGTGGTGGTGCATCTGGAGTAGTGCCATCCTCCATGCCTTATCGGAGGGCAGGAGGGGGAGGGGCAGGAGGAGGGGGAGGGGCAGGAGGGGGAGGGGGAGGGGCAGGGGCAGGAGAGGGAGGGGCAGGAGGGGTAGGGGCAGGAGAGGGTAGGGGCAGTAGGGGGAGGGGCAGGAGGGGGAGGGGCAGAAGGAGGGAGAGAGGGAGGGAGAGTGTGGCAACCTGACTGCTGTGATTACTACTAAGGCAAGCAAGAAGTAGGCAACGAGGTAGGCACGCGGATCTCTTTTTCTCTCTCTCTCTCTCTCTCTCTCTCTCTCTCTCTCTCTCTCTCTCTCTCTCTCTCTCTCTCTAGAGAAAGAGAGAGAGAGAAAAAAAGGTTAAACAGATGGATTTTGTGTTAATCACAATATCGTGATTTGTCAGAGAGAGAGAGAGAGAGAGAGAGAGAGAGAGAGAGAGAGAGAGAGAGAGAGAGAGAGAGAGAGAGAGAGAGAGAGAGAGAGAGAGAGAGAGGAGAGAGAGAGAGAGAGAGAGAGGGGAGGGGGGCGGGTTCCTGTTTGTTCATGATAGAAAGTCAAATTAATTATGTTTCTATTTTTGTCTGCTTGTTTGCAACCAACAAGCTGAATCAGCCTGTGTTTGTTTGTCTGTATGCGCTCTCTCTCTCTCTCTCTCTCTCTCTCTCTCTCTCTCTCTCTCTCTCTCTCTCTCTCTCTCTCTCTCTCTCTCTCTCTCTCTTTCTGCCCGTCTGGCTTTCGGCTTGTTAGCATCCGGCTAGACACACACACACGCACACACACACGCACACACACACACACACACACGCAGACACACGTACATTGTCTCAGACTCGCTCCCATGGGTCAGTGGTTAACGTCCCCGTCTTCCACACGGCAAAGCGTGGATTCGAATCTCGCTCAGGTCGCTAAGTATTTTTCACTGACAGGGAAGGAGTGGTTACTGTCTCCCTTGAGCAATGAGGATGTGTGTGTGTGAGAGGACTCAGCCTTACCCTTAGATCCGTCTCTATTAGCTCTAAGTTATTTCGGGGAGAGTAATGGCTGACGATCTTGAGTCCAGCGCGTGATCCTCCAGACCACACACACACACACACACACACACACACACACACACACACCTTCACGTCCCAAACAAAAGAAATTAAGTGACACAGACAGACACACACATGGAGAAAAAAAAACCTTCACGCCCCATACACAAGAAATTAAGTAACACACACACACACCCACACACACACACACACACACACACACACACACACAAACGAGGCTACGAGGAGACCACTTCCTGCCCATCGCTCTAATTTTTTCCCAGAATATTAGTTTTTTCCCCCTTAATGTCCGGTAAACGGGGGTGTGAGGCGAGGGGAAAGAACAAGGATGAAGAAGAGGGGAAGGGGAAAGCGAGTAAAGAGGGGAGGAAGTAAAAGGAAGAAGAAAAGAGAAGAGAAGAAAAGATGGGATGAGGTATATTGAAAGAGAGGAAAAAGTGGAAAAAGATGATGGAATGAGGAGAGAAAGAGAAGAAGAGAAAGGAGGAGGGGAAGGTAAGGCAGGGGAAAAAAATACTTGCAAGGAAAATAATGATAATAATAATAATAATAATAATAATAATAATAAAAGAAAAGAGTACTTAGATAAACACGAAATTTCCATCACAACCTAATCATCTTGCACCACCACCACCACCATCACCACCACCACCACCACCACCACCACCACCACTAATACTACTCCTTCCATCACCAGCTTAGCGTCACAAATTATAGACTACTGTGGGACTGCAACCATTTAGTGATTAATTGAACAGGTGATTGAGTGAGTCTGTGAGAAAGAGAAAGAGAGTGAGGAACAGGTCTTCACAGCATCAAGGGGCGTGACTGGATGTGTCTGTGGTCATGTCTTGTACATACATACGTCGGAGGAGGAGGAGGAGGAGGAGGAGGAGGAGGAGGAGGAGGAGGAGGAGGAGACATGAGCCAAAACCAACAATCATGAAATATTGGACACTACAAACACCCATTACGACCCTCGCCCCCCCACGCCCCCTCCCCACCCACACACACACACTCAATGTAATTTTTGTCGTGGAAAGCTGCCAATCCTATTTGTTGTACACAGGAGTAAGTGTTACCTTCCACAGCGCCTACATCTTCCCCGGCGTCAGTTGTTCCACAGTGAATTGAGTTCCAGTTTCTTCCCACGTCCGAGTAAATCACGGATAAATCATACAGGTGCTGCGTGAGGAGGGTGAGGAGGAGGAACACATAGGAACACATAGGAAGAACAAACAGCAACAGGCCTGCTGGCCCTTACGAGGCTGTTTGTGAGTACACTATCTAGTCTAGAGTGAAGGATACAGGATAGTAAGGGTGAAGGCTTCTCTTAGCATAGGTGGAAATTTTGAAAACTTATTAATATTTTGAAACTTATTATTATTTTGAAAACTCGTGAAGGTTATTCTAAGTGTGTTTTTATTGTGTTTTGGTTGTGTTTTGGTTGTGTTGATCAGGAATCTGGAATCAGTTTTATCATTACTGTCACGGAAATGCATTGTTCAGTTTTGGGCCGAAATTTGCCACCAGAATTGAGGTCGAAATCTTCTTTGTCATTTTACTATGAAACTATTACTCCTACAGTTTAAATGTTTATATACAAATTTATTAAGCTTGATGAGCTCTATCTAAATATCATATCAGATTTAAAATATATTGAACCGTTTAAGAAAAAAATAGTGTTTTGTGTAAGTTTTGTGAAAAACACAAATGTATAATTTTCTCAATAACCAATAGTCCAATTTTATTTCGGTATAGCTCAAAAGAACGGGCGTCTCATGTTCTATCTTTACTATTATATACTTTTTTTCCGTAAACCTCATATTTTTCGAGTTATTTAAAAAAACGTAAATTGTTGAAAAAAATCTAAGGGTGTCACCTGGGAAATTTGGTGAAAATTTTCCACACCTCAGAATGTGATGAAAATTTCTACAATAATGTTTTGGGTCAAAATGAACACGAATCTGGACTTATTTTCATCATTACTGTAATATCAAACCCAGCCATGGCTAGCAGGGAAAGGAAGGCCAACCAAGACCAGACTGTCACTACCACTACTGCTACCACTATTTCCTGGCAAGCGATGTCAGGCCACTAGCGACGTCTTTTGAATCGACATTTCGTAAGTTAGGTACATCAGGATGAACTTACTCAAAGTTTGCTACGTTAACGGATAGTATTTTAGTTGTGGATTGGCTTCTAAATATTTGTCAAGTCTATTTTTGAACGTAGTAATTGTTTTACTGTCGACGACATTGGCGGGCAGGGAGTTCCAAACGTTAACGATCCGATTGAAAAAGAAGTGCTTGGCTTTGTTTGATGTGAATCTTTTACCAGTAATCTTAAAAGAATGACGTCTTCTTGTTATATTTGATCAATCAAAAGTAATGTAATCTTCTGTATTGATATTATCGAATCCTTTGATTATCCTGAACATTTCAATGAAATCCCCTCGCATCCTTCGTTTCGGTGGTAATGGCAGGTTAAACATAACTTATTGCCAGTATTAAGCCTTACACTGCCGAGGTCTTTTCTAAGTGTTCGATTTATAGATTTTTAAAAAAATTATGATTTTATTCAAATTTTTCTTATTAATGATAAAAATAAATATTAATGATAAAAATAAATATTAACGATAAAAATAAATAATAATGAAAAAATTAAATAATAATGATAAAAATAAATATTAATGATAAAAATATATATTAATGATAAAAATATATATTAATGATAAAAATAAGTATTAATGATAAAAATAAATATTAATGATAAAAAATATATATTAATGATAAAAATAAATAATAATAAAAAATAAATATAATGATAAAAATAAATATTAATGATAAAAATATATATTAATGATAAAAATAAATATTAATGATAAAAATAAATATTAATGATAAAAATAAATATTAATGATAAAAATAATATTAATGATAAAAATAATATTAATGATAAAAATATATATTAATGATAAAAATAATATTAATGATAAAAATAAATATTAATGATAAAAATAATATAATGATAAAATAATATAATGATAAAATAAATATAATGATAAAATAAATATAATGATAAAAATAAATATTAATGATAAAAATAAATATTAATGATAAAAATAATATTAATGATAAAAATATATATTAATGATAAAAATAAATATTAATGATAAAAATAAATATTAATGATAAAAATATATATTAATGATAAAAATATATATTAATGATAAAAATATATATTAATGATAAAAATATATATTAATGATAAAAATAAATATTATGATATAAAATAAATATTAATGATAAAAATAAATATTAATGATAAAAATAAATATTAATGATAAAAATAATATTAATGATAAAAATATATATTAATGATAAAAATATATATTAATGATAAAAATATATATTAATGATAAAAATAAATATTAATGATACAAATATATATTAATGATAAAAATATATATAATGATAAAATAATATTAATGATAAAAATATATATTAATGATAAAAATAAATATTAATGATAAAAATAAATATTAATGATAAAAATAAATAATAATGATAAAAATAAATATTAATGATAAAAATATATATTAATGATAAAAATATATACTAATGATAAAAATATATATTAATGATAAAAATAAATATTAATGATAAAAATATATATTAATGATAAAAATAAATATTAATGATAAAAATATATATTAATGATAAAAATATATATTGATGATAAAAATAAATATTCATGATAAAAATATATATTAATGATAAAAATATATATTAATGATAAAAATATATATTAATGATAAAAATATATATTAATGATAGAAATAAATATTAATGATAAAAATATATATTAATGATAAAAATAAATATTAATGATAAAAATATATATTAATGATTAAAATATATATTGATGATAAAAATAAATATTAATGATAAAAATATATATTAATGATAAAAATATATATTAATGATAAAAATATATATTAATGATAAAAATAAATATTAATGATAAAAATATATATTAATGATAAAAATAAATATTAATGATAAAAATATATATTAATGATAAAAATATATATTAATGATAAAAATATATATTAATGATAAAAATATATATTAATGATAAAAAATAAATATTAATGATAAAAATATATATTAATGATAAAAATAAATATTAATGATAAAAATAAATATTAATGATAAAAATAAATAATAATGATAAAAATAAATATTAATGATAAAAATATATATTAATGATAAAAATATATATTAATGATAAAAATAAATATTAATGATAAAAATATATATTAATGATAAAAATATATATTGATGATAAAAATAAATATTAATGATAAAAATATATATTAATGATAAAAATATATATTAATGATAATAATAAATATTAATGATAAAAATATACATTAATGATAAAAAATAAATATTAATTATATAAATAAATATTGATGATAAAAATATATATTAATGATAAAAATATATATTAATGATAAAAATATATACTAATGATAAAAATATATATTAATGATAAAAATATATATTAATGATAAAAATATATATCAATGATAAAAATATATATTAATGATAAAAATAAATATTAATGATAAAAATAAATATTAATGATAAAAATAAATAATAATGATAAAAATAAATATTAATGATAAAAATATATATTAATGATAAAAATATATATTAATGATAAAAATAAATATTAATGATAAAAATAAATATTAATGATAAAAATAAATAATAATGATAAAAATAAATA
>JAPQNM010000040.1:10240583-10243083 GCA_029783475.1 Metacarcinus magister
TTTACGAGTATACAAGTTGCTTCTGATAGTAGTAGGTTTACATCACCACCGCCGCCACCACCACAACCACCACCACAACCACAACCACAACCACTCACCACCACTCGCCACCATGACCTTGTGTGGTTAAGTCCCGCTTGTCGGAAACTTCTGCGTCTGGGTCAACCAATAAGACTTAGTACTGGTCCTCGCACGTGACTTCACTCTTGCTATCCACCAATCACGTGTTAGAACCACCGAGCAGACCATTACGTCATCAATGTAGGGAGCCAATGGGAGGTTTGTTTTACCCAGGCGGTGACACGAAGGGGCTCAGTCATTGGTCCGTTATGCGAGGGTCATTTATACGGTTGGAAAGAATACGTAACACGGATGTTCCTAGCGAGGCACTTATGTAATAGTCGTGAAACACCTGGTGACCTGAAGGCAGCCAGGTAGTTGTTGTTGTTGTTAGTGTTGTTGTTGTAATACTAATACCAGCACCACCACCAACACCACGACTATTACTACTAATACTACTAATAATACTAGTACGAATACGAATACTAATACGAATACTAATACTACTAATAATAATAATAACAATAATAATAATAATAATGATAATAGTAATAACAATAATAATAATAGTAATAATGATGATAATAATAATAATAGTGATAATAATAATATAACATCAAACAGTATTTCTGCTATTTATCCATACTCCTGCTGCTTCTGCCTTCATCCCCTCACCTCCACCCATCCCTCACTACTCCAATCCCATCCCTCCCTCTATACATTCCTCCACCACCTCTCACTTCCTCCATTTCTCTCATTACCAATAATAATAACCCTAATCTACCATACAGGAACCTTTGAATGCTCCTCCCTTATCTCCCCTTCCTCATCCATCACCTCCTCTCATTTTCCCTCCTCTACCACCTCCTCCTCCAGCTCCGCCTCCTCTTTCTCCTCATCACCCGACGACCCTCACGTTTCCAGTCAGCCAAAGGAAGTGTTTAGCGTCACGTCAAATTCCTGGTTTCTCAGCATCATAAACATTGCAGAAGAAAGCTACGTATTTTCACTTGACTAATCACTTCTCTTTCCCCGCGTTCAAATTTACCACAAGCGTTTTCAATATATGTGTTTGTTCAATATTCAGTTCAGTCACAGGTTATAGTTATATTAATAGAGTGTATATTATAAAAACCACAGAAGAAGAATTAATGTTATAGTGAACTGGAATAGAAAGAGAGAGAGAGAGAGAGAGAGAGAGAGAGAGAGAGAGAGAGAGAGAGAGAGAGAGAGAGAGAGAGAGAGAGAGAGAGAGAGAGAGAGAGAGAATACATGTTCGTAAAATATTTTAATAATGGAACACTTAACAGGTATTTATATAACTTCTGAAAATAGCAAAAAAAATCCACACAGACCACATTTCATGATAGGCCTAGCAGGAAAATGCTAGTAGATATAGGCCTCAGTATATCTTAAAGGAATGCTAGATGTATTCCTCAGTATATCTTAAAGGAAATAATGCAACATCGGATTTACACTCAAACTTAGAAGGAAAATCTAGGAATCAGACTAGGCTTCATTTAATAAGCATAAAGGTGATGAATTCCTATCTAAGCAGTAAAATAAAAAAATAAAAACTTTGATCTTCCAAGCCTAAAAGAAAATAAAAGATATACACAAACATAACTGGCAAGAAGAAAAAAATTGAGATACGAATATAATACATTTTTTTTTCATCTTTTACACTTTACCTTACAAGTAGTAGTGCCTCGTTCTGGTCATTCCACGAAGGTAATTGCCGTTTTCTTTCCTAACTTCCATTTCCCTCACCATGCATAATTTCCAGTTTCCTTCACTAAACTACACTTCTATAACTAACACTAATAATAGCTTCACACGCGCGCACACAAACAATAGTAAATCATTATCACCAGTTAACACCAAACATACTTAACGTTATCCACTCGTAAACATAACTATAGTATATATATCTTCTCTTTTTCTCTCTTTTCGTGTCTTTTAATTCCTTGATATGCACACTCGCACACGTATACAACTAATCACCATTCCCACTGTATTGCTATTCATGTGTATATATTGATAATCACTTGTTATTGATACGTAAACAGAACGCGCTTGTTCAACCCTGCATCTAACACACTGTCATCTTGTACAATCTTGGACGCAGTACTGAACTTGTGTCGCTTGGCATAGAAACAGTTTTAGACTTTCCTATTCTTCATTATTTATACTTTTAGATGATTATAGGTTTAGTTAATTGAATGCTGCTATATTCTATCCTTGTACAGTTTGTTTACATGACTTAAGTTGAGTTCATGCTTCGTTTCACCGTTGTGGGATCGTCTG
This sequence comes from Metacarcinus magister, assembly GCA_029783475.1. Taxonomy (NCBI): domain Eukaryota; kingdom Metazoa; phylum Arthropoda; class Malacostraca; order Decapoda; family Cancridae; genus Metacarcinus; species Metacarcinus magister. The sequence continues at coordinate 10,242,951 of JAPQNM010000040.1, forward strand.
TGTCTAGCTTTTGTTTACCTTTTGTTGGATGAGTGTGTTCGTAACCTTAAGATTATTCCTCTCTGCAAATCCTACGGGGTATGTAACATTTATATTTTGTGTGTCTATTTTAAAGTTTACTAATGCTGTTATT
>JAPQNM010000040.1:10248083-10250583 GCA_029783475.1 Metacarcinus magister
GTTTGTCATACACGAAAACTTTTTAAACTAATTTTACTGTAAATTGGAATATCTAAAAGTTTTATTGAAGTCACTTTTCACGTATCTGTGGCGGTAAGGAATTTTTGATTTTGCGGTCTGAAATAGTCCACCAGAATTGAGGTCGAATATGTTTTTGCCATTTTACTACGAAACTATTACTCTTACAGGAAAAAAGATTAGAAACAAAGTTATGCAGCTTGAAAAGATATATCGATTGACGTCATCCAATTTCCAATATCTAATATACCTTTGGAGAAAAGTTAATTATTGTGAACAAAATTAATGTTTTCTTTTTTCAATTCTTACATCTATACTTATGTTCCAATTCCATATCACTATAGCTCAAAAGAACGGGCGTGTCCTGCTCTTTCTTTTATATTCTATACTTTTTTTACGTAAACCTCATAGTTTTTTAGTTATTTCAAAATACATGATTTCTGCCAAAAAATCTTAGGTGGTACCCTTGGAAATTTCATGAAAATTTCCACACCTCGGAATTTCATGAAAATTTGTATATAAAGGTTTTCGGTCATACTGAACACGAATCTGGACTCAGTTTCATTATTACTATAATATCAAACATTAAAAAAAATATATAGAAAAAAATAAGGGATACAGGAAATATTTTCATTATTCCCGTTACCATCACCTCATATTCATTATTATTATTATTATTATTATTATTATAGTATTTATTCATCATTATGGTGATGGTGGTGGTGAGGGAAATTCTCTCTCTGTCTCTCTCTCTCTCTCTCTCTCTCTCTCTCTCTCTCTCTCTCTCTCTCTCTCTCTCTCTCTCTCTCTCTCTCTCTCTCTCTCTCTCTCTCTCTCTCTCTCTCCCCCCCCCCTCCCCTCCCTCCTCCCTCCTCCTCCATCCTTTTGGTGACCGGGCGCTGTACCATGGCCCGTTTAGCTACCTCTGTCGCTCAGTTTATTTACAACTTTTTTTTCCATCACTCATTATTGCCTTCCAGATCGCATTATACTGATATTTTTTGGCACTTATTGTTAGCAAATTTATTCACGATGGCATTTTAGTTTCCTTTTTGAAGTATAAGACTTCATACAAGGAAATATTAAGGAAACAATGAAGTGATATCAGGTGTCTAATTTTTCACGACACTCAGCCTGTCACTGTCAACGAATCATCTAGCACGGTGTGGCGATGGCCAGCCTCTTACCCAAGTAGGAGGGGCATCCTCCGCCTTCGATTTTTGTATAGAGTATAGCAAGGCGGCCAGTCACGAGTCACGGAACACACCCCAATGCAGGAGGAGGAGGAGGAGGAGGAGGAGGAGGAGGAGGAGGAGGAGGAGGAGGAGGAGGAGGAGGAGGAGGAGGAGGAGGAGGAGCAGGAGAAGGGGGAGGAAGAGAGCCCGACCAATGCACGTAACCTCCAATGCAACACACACTTGCACCCACCTGTATACACACACACACACACACACACACACACACACACACACACACACACACACACACACACACACACACACACACACACACCATATACAACTAAGAAAAAGATAAAAAATACATAAGCCAAAAGTCTATTTTTCTATAACTACCAAAACAAAAATTATCATCTGTCAAGCCTTACTAAAGCCCAATGAAGACTTGGGAGCAGCTTGTACTACCTAACAAAGCCTGAAAACGTGTAAAGGGTGCAAAGGAGGCCGTGAAGGAACCCAAAGGAAGCGACACATTAACACGGGGCACGAGGGAGGGATGGAGGGAAGGAGGGAGGGGGAAAGATGGAGTAGGTAATGGTAATAGAGGACGTAAAAAAAGGAGGTGAGGGCTTAGGAAAGGGGAGGGAGGGATGGTTTAGGAGAGGAGGGAAAGGGGGATGAGGAGGTAGAAGGGGGGACTGACGAAGGAAGGATGATAAGGTAGATAGGAGGGAAAAGAAGGTAGATGAAAAGTGGATGAAGGAGAAGAAGATGAAGAAGAAAGAATAAGAAATGAGAGAGAGAGAGAGAGAGAGAGAGAGAGAGAGAGAGAGAGAGAGAGAGAGAGAGAGAGAGAGAGAGAGAGAGAGAGAGAGAGAGAGAGAGAGAGAGAGAGAGCGAGGATGCTCCTATAATTGTCTCGTGAACTCACTGGTTTCTCCTTCAAGTAATTATTGTAATTATCCTTCCTATCCACGTGTGTGTGTGTGTGTGTGTGTGTGTGTGTGTGTGTGTGTGTGTGTGTGTGTGTGTGTGTGTGTGTGTGTGTGTGTCAAGATCTCAACCACTCTGGAAGAAGAAAAAAAATCTGCATAGGCCGCCACAGAACTGCACATCTGACCTTAAAATAAAAGTTACTCAGCCTGATTACAGAATGGTCCGGCTTTGTAATACACTGCATAATAAATAAACAATGAAGGAAAAGACAATATACGAATAGAATAAAAAAAACTAAAAAAATATAGTTCTTCCATCTTCTCTTCCTCTTCCTCTTCCTCTTCCTCTTCCTCTTCCTCATTCTTGCA